>JAXLNS010000009.1:32589487-32591987 GCA_037215915.1 Pantherophis vulpinus | reverse complement strand
CCTCTAATAGTTTATGGAAACAATCTTGGGGACACGAAGGAGAAATTCCCAATCCACGAGAACAATGAACCAGTGGGACTGCTCCCCTCCAGAAGTTGTGGATGCTCCATCACTGGAGGCTTTCCCGAGTAGCTTGGACAACCATTTGAATGGGACGGTGGCTTTAGAGAAGAAGGTTGGACTAGAAGACCTCTGAGATCCCTCCCAACCCTACGATTCTATCTTCTATGACACCTTGTCAGAGGGGGTGATTGTCCACCTGACCACAACGCACTCATCCCAAACTATTCCAGGTTGTCTACAGGAATGAATGCAGATTGTCACCCTACCCTTCTGCCTACCTCAAATCCTGAACAAGACGGCGATCATGGACGTCAACTCAACTCAGGAATGAGGTGGACCTTCTTAAAAGTCCTAAAATGCTTCCTCCCCAGATCCTGGAGGACTTATTACCTCTTACCGAACTCTTCATCGCCCAAAATATGGATCAGAAGGAGGAATTCAGGGTCCCCCCAATTCGTCAATGCTCCCCTTAGAACAGTGTTCCTCAACCAATCCCCAGCGCTGGCTGGGGGATTCTGGGAGTTGAAGTCCACCCATCTTCAAGCTTCCAAGGTTGAGAATCACTGCCTTAGAAGCTCAAAACTCAAGCGTGCTTCCAGGGTCTGAAGTTTCTGACCTTCAGGTGTCCTTCGGAGAACTTCTACTCCCGTCTCCGAAAAACAGGCCGTGGTGTTTTATGGCGGGCGCCGGCATTAAATCTTCTCCTTCTAATTAAAAAAAAAAAAATGTACAACTCCCAGCTTCTCACCCTGCCTTGAGAATAAACTTTCTGGACAGGTTTTGGTTAAGAACTGTCGCACACACCTGGGCCCGTAGCTCCACAGGTGAGTCGTGGACGCTTCCCACCCCCCACCCCAAACTCATTGAGGGGAGACCTTTCCAGAACTTCTCCAGCGGGGGGGGGGGGGGTGTCTTTCCTTGACATTCAAGAAAGCCACAGCCCAAAAGGTCGACGTTTTCCTTGTATTAATTTTTTATCAAAACTGAAAAGCTCATTTTCATGAGAGATAATAATAAAGGCTGCTGCTGCCGAAAAGGAAGATCTACAGCAGCCCAGTCGATGAGGCCGGCATGACAAATAGCCTGACTTGGGAGCCTTCTTCCTTGTCTTCCTGGCTGACCTTATCTCAGATCCCGTAAATTATGGCTTTGTTTCCTCAAGAGTTGTCTGGAACAGGGTAATAGCTCCTGACACCAAGGTTGCTGAGCTAGCAGGAAATATATATATATATATATATATATATAGGGGGATGAAAAAGAAGCTGGGAAGATCCCCACCCGTTGGGTCAGTCCTTCCGTTTCTCCAACCAGTTGGGGAGGAACCTCCAAGCAAAACTGGGGTGGAGGACTTCACTTCTAGTAACAGCTTGGCAGGTCATCTAGTCCAGCCCCCTTCCTTGCCCAAGCAAGAGACACCTACATCTGCCTCTACTTAGGATCGAACTCAAAACCTCCTGATTGTGAGGCAAGAGTTCCACCTCTTCCCCATTCTGCTGGGGAACTGGGACACACACACCCCCAAGATAGCTTCTGGGGAAGCCTCCTAACTTCAGATCCTTCAGAGGGAGGGTCTTCCTTCAGGGAATATTCCGTGGTAGGAGCTATTTTAAGAATTTTTGGAGAGCAGAGGTAATTGGAAGAGGAAGGGGACTTCTCCTGAGAGGTCCACCATGGCAGGGAGTGGGTGGCATCGTGGGGTGGTTGCCCTCATGGGGAGATCGCCCAAAATGCTCTTTTAGCGGAAGGTCATGGAGAAAACAGAAAGACAGAATGGCTTCCCTCTAGAAGTTGGTGGGTGCTCCATCAACGGAGGTCTTCAAGAAGAGGCTGGACAGTCATTTGTCTGGAATAGTCTAAAGTTGGAGGTTGGACTGGAAGACCTTCAAGATCTTCTAGGATTCTGAGATCGATAAGATGGATGACAGTCAGAAGATGGGAGGGAGGGAGGGAGGGAGGGAGGGAGGGAGGGAAGGAAGGAAGGAAGGAAGGAAGGAAGGAAGGAAGGAAGGAAGGAAGGAAGGAAGGAAGGGTTGACTAGATGACCTACAAGGGGCTATGGATAGATGACTTATAAGGTCCCTTCTCTGTTAATCTGTTAATCTGTGGAAGGAAGGAAAGAAGGAAGGAAGGAAGGGTTGACTAGATGATTTACAAGGTCCCTTCTCTGTTAATCTGTTAATCTGTGGAAGGAAGGAAGGAAGGAAGGAAGGAAGGAAGGAAGGAAGGAAGGAAGGAAGGGTTGACTAGATGACCTACAAGGGGCTATGGATAGATGACTTATAAGGTCCCTTCTCTGTTAATCTGTTAATCTGTGGAAGGAAGGAAAGAAGGAAGGAAGGAAGGAAGGAAGGAAGGAAGGAAGGAAGGAGAGGGAGGGTTGACTAGATGACCTACAAGGGGCTATGGATAGATGACTTATAAGGTCCCTTCTCTGTTA
>JAXLNS010000009.1:32564487-32584487 GCA_037215915.1 Pantherophis vulpinus | reverse complement strand
AGGAGGATAGGAGGAGTGGGAGGAAAAGGGGTGAAGAAAGAGGAGGAGAAAGAGGAGGAGGAGGAGAGAAGGAGAAGGAAGGGGAGGAGGAAGAGAAGAGGGAGGAGAAGGAGAAGAAGTGGGAGGAGGAGAAGAGAAAGAAGAGAAGGAGAGTGGAGGAGGGGAAGGAGGAAGGGAAATAGAAGGAGGAGGAGGAGTAGAAAGTGTGGTGGAGATGCAGATGGAGAAGGAGGAGGATAGGAGGAGGAGTGGGAGGAAAAGGGGGAGAAGAAAGAGGAGGAGAAAGAGGAGGAGGAGGAGAACAGAAGGAGAAGGAAGGGGAGGAGGAAGAGAAAAGGGAGGAGAAGGAGAAGAAGTGGGAGGAGGATAAGAGAAAGAAGAGAAGGAGAGTGGAGGAGGGGAAGGAGGAGAGGAAATAGAAGGAGGAGGAGGAGGAGTAGAAAGTGTGGTGGAGATGCAGATGGAGAAGGAGGAGGATAGGAGGAGGAGTGGGAGGAAAAGGGGGAGAAGGAAGAGGAGGAGAAAGAGGAGGAGGAGGAGGAGAGAAGGAGAAGGAGAAGGAGAAAGTGCGATGGAGAAGGAGGAGGAGAAGGGGAAGGAGGAGGAGGAGAGAGAAGGAGGAAGAGGGGGGACTGTGGGTGCTCTTGTTGAAGCTTTAAGAAGAATGGTATTTTATAAGCATCACCTGTTGGTGCAGTTTCCCCTCAGTAGAGAGCTACGTTCTAGTCAAGTGAAGTCTGGGAAGAGGGGAGAAATTGCAAGCAGCTCCTAACTCCACGTTTCTCAAACTCGGGGCCTTGATGACTGGGTGGAGGGGGGGGGGCAGTTAGGCGGGCGGACTTCAACTCCCAGAATCCCTCAGCCAGCCCTGCCTCCTTTTTTTTTCCCGCCAGATGTTTCTCGGATAACTAAGCCAGCTGTGATTTGAAACCCTCCTTTTTTTCAGAGCAGGGTTATTATTTCTCTGTTTTCCAATCAAGAGATATATATTTTAGGCCATTTAGGTCATTTATCAACCCTTCTTCCCAATAGAAAGAAAGAAAGAAAGAAAGAAAGAAAGAAAGAAAGAAAGAAAGAAAGAAAGAAAGAAAGAAAGAAAGAAAGAAAGAAAGAAAGAAAGAAAGGCTGACGGGGAGGAAGAAAGAAAGAGAGAGAGAGAGAGGGAAAAATCAGACAAATTAAAAATAAAGAAGGAAAACGCGATCGTTTCCTTTCTCAGAACAGGCACAAAAACAAACTGTCCGAGAAGCGAATTTTTTTTGTTCTGTTGGTAAAGTTTTTATATAAGTCATACAGGGAATCGATGCTTTCTTGACACGGAGGGATTTTGAAACTTCAAGGTACCCCGACTTCGGGTTGCAAAATCTTTAGTGAAATACAATCAAATGACAGAAAATCCATGACGCTTGCCAGGCAGACACCAGGAAGATGGATTTTAAAACCTTTGCAGTCAAGAAGCTGCTTCGGATTATAAATTATTTCCCCCCCCCCCCCCTACTGCGGAAACCCAAACAGATGCCTCTTAACGGACAGGACTTCAAAAATCACCTCCAAAAGCAGATAAAGATCTTTTTCTAAGGCAAATTGTGAAGAGGTTTTATCCTTCATGCCTGCTATTTGAGAAGAACAGAAGGAAGGAAGAATGGAATGGAATGGAGGGAGGGAAGGAGGGAGGGAGGAAGGAAGGAAGGGGAAGGGAGGGAAGGGAAGGAAGGAGGGAAGGGACGGGAGGGGAGGGGAAGGAAGGAAAGAAGGAAGGAAGGAAGGAAAAGGGAAGGACGGGAGGGAGGGAGGGGAAGGGAAGGAAGGGAAGGAGGGAAGGGAATAGAAGGAAGGAAGGGAAGGGAAGGGAAGCAGGAAGGAAGGAGGGAGGGAAGGTGGGAGGGAAGGAAGAGAGGGAGGGAGGGAGGGAGGGAATAGAAGGAAGGAAGGGAAGGGAAGGAGGAGGGAAGGAAGGAGGGAGGGAAGGTGGGAGGGAAGGAAGAGAGGGAGGGAGGGTGGAGGGAGGGAATAGAAGGAAGGGAGGGAAGGAGGAGGGAAGGAAGGAAGGAAGGACGGAGGGAAGGGAAGGGAATAGAAGGAAAGGAAGGGAATAGAAGGAAGGAAGGGAAGGGAAGGGAAGGGAAGGGAAGGGAAGGGAAGGGAAGGGAAGGGAAGGGAAGGGAAGGAGGAAGGAAGGATGGAGGGAGGGAGGGAGGGAGGGAGGGAGGGAAAGAAGGAGGGAAGGAAGGAAGGAAGGGAAAGGGAAGGGAAGGAGGGAGTGAAGGAAGGGAGGGAGGGAGGGAAGGAAGGGAATAGAAGGAGGGAGGGAGGGAGAGGAAGGAAGGAAGGAAGGAAGGAAGGAAGGAAGGAAGGAAGGAAGGAAGGATGAAACAGCTTGGCCCCAGAAATTATGAATGGCTCCATCACTGGAGGTCTTCAAGAAGAGACCAGGTAGTGATTTGTCTGGAATGGCATAAGGATTCCTGCCTTAAGCAGCAGGTTAGATTAGAAGACCTCTGAGGTCCCCTCCAGCCCTATAATTCTGCCTTCCAAGAACCTCCTTAAAATACTAGGAAAAAAACACACCGACCAGCAAAATCGCTGCCATCTCCTAGCAGCCATTAGAATAGTTGATGTTCTTGAACCCGGGTAGGCACGGGGGGGGGGGTCTTGGGGCGGTGGGGGGCTTCACATAGGTTGAAATATGTCGGCAAGGGACGTTTTGAAAATCTCTCCGGGGACCCAGCCTCCTGCCTTGCAAAGCCACACAAGGTTATTTCCCACCCACTCACCCATCAAACCGCAACCTGCAACTGCTACAGAGGTCAAGTTTTAAAAGCTCTCTCTGCAGGCAGGAGGGGTCACTCGCAATGGACCCCCCCCTCCTCCTCCTCGACGCAAGAACGGGACGGCGGCGTAAAATGCATAGCATTAACGGAAGAGTTTTATTTGCAATGCGTGTCCCGGATCGTTTCGAACGCAACTTTTTCCCAGTCTTGACCGCAAAAATCAGCTTAAACTCTTTGGGCACGTAGCTAGTCCTCATAATACAGCGATTCATTTAGTGACGGTTCAAAGATACAACGAGAAAAAGTGGCTTCGGACAATTACCAATGAGGGCAAAGGGCTGTTTTTCACACTTATGGGCACGTGATTTACATTCGGATGCTTGACAAGGGACTCACGTTTATGTCCCGGAAGTCCCGCGATTCCCCCTTTTGCGACCGTCCGACAAGCGAAGTCAAAGGGGAAGCCGGATTCACTTAACAACCAGGTTACTGACTTAAAAACCGGCTTCACAAATGAGGCAAGAATGGTCCTAAACTCACTTTAACGACTGCCTCACTTAGCAACAGACATTCTGGGCACTATTGTGGTCGTACGTCGAGGAATGTAGCTTGTCTCCGGCAGTTGTGGATGCTCCATCACTGGAGGTCTTCAAAAAAATAGGTGGCGCAACCATTTGACCAGGATGATATAAGGATTCCTGCTTCAGCAAGGGGTTGGACTAGAAGACCTCTGAGGCCCCTTCCACTTCTATTATTCTCTAATTCTCTAATCCAAGATCAATTAATCAGTGGAACAGAAGTTGCCTCCAGAAGTTGTGGGTTGCTCCATCACTGGAGGCTTTCAAGAAGAGACTGGACTGCCACTTGTCTGGAACGGGGTAAGCTCGGGTCTCCTGCTCGAATAGAGAGTTGGACTAGAAGACCTCTAAGGTCCCTTCCAGCTCTATTCTGATGGATGGATGGATGGATGGATGGATGGATGGATTAATTGATTGATTGATTTATTCATTGATTGATTGATTGATTGATTGATTCATTGATTGATTAATTGATTGGCTAGATGGATGGATGGAAATGGTCTAGGGTCTCCTACTTGAGCAGAGGGTTGGACTAGAAGACCTCTAAGGTCCCTTCCAGCTCTATTCTGATTGATGGATGGATGGATGGATTCATTGATTGATTGATTAATTGATTAATTGATTGATTCATTGATTGATTAATTGATTGGCTAGATGGATGGATGGAAATGGCATAGGGTCTCCTGCTTGAGTACGGGGTTGGACTAGAAGACCTCCAAGGTCCCTTCCAGTTCTATTCTGATGGATGGATGGATGGATGGATGGATGGATGGATGGATGGATGGATTGATTGATTAATTCATGGCTAGATGGATGGATGGAAATGGTCTAGGGTCTCCAGCTCTATTCTGATTGATTGATTGATTGACTGACTGACTGACTGATTGATTGATTGAAATGGCATAGGGTCTCCTGCTTGAACAGGGGGCTGGACTAGAAGACCTCCAAGGTCCCTTCCAGCTCTATCCTGATCGAATTCTCCGATGACCCCCACCCCCGTGGCTCCCTTCCCCCGACCTCCCCCCTCCCCGACCCCCCTTCCACCTCCTCTGTATGCTGGGCGCCTGATGCTCGCTTGTGCTCCAACAGCAACGATGAATTTGGGAGAATGGAGATTTATTGCCCCGATCCGCCATAAAAGGAAGGGAACATGTGCTAACAGTGTGTTATTTGCGTTCGGCAACGGGGCGAAATTGCAAAACAACAACCCATTAAAGCTACTCGAGTTTGGCTAAGTGTGGATTTACTATTATTCCCGTCGTAGGAGACGCGGCCCCTTTCTCACACAAACAGCCACATCGGAGGAGGAGGAGGAGGAGGAGGAGGAAAATGCGCGAGGTTCCTTCCGGCGTTTTAATTAAAATTAGGTAGAAATGTCCACGACGCTGGGATTTCGGCAAAGCCACATGTTCCCTTCCCACCATCTGTACTACGTCTCTACTACGACCAAGGGCATTCAAGAAAGGGCGGGGTAGCCCTTTCTCCCCAGCAGGGATGAGAGTTGGGCGTACGGCGGTCCTCGGCTTACGACGGTTTCATTTAGCGACCGTTCGAAATGTCTCCACGGCACTGCGGAGAAAGGGGGCTTTAGGCTCCGTTTTCACCCTTCCCCGAGGTTACGTGGATCAAAATTCAGACGCTCGGCAATTTGACTTGCATTTATGACGGTCGCAGCGTCCTGGGGGTGGGGGTGGGGGTGGAGGGTCACGCGATCCCCCATTGGTGAGCTTCAGGACCAGCAAAGTCAAGGCCGGGGGTGGGGGGGTGGGGGAGGGAGAGAGCCGGATTCGTTTAAGGACCGTGTGACTGATTTAACGACTCCAGGGATTAATTTGACAAGGAAGTTAAAAGGAAAAAGCGGCAAGGAAAGTTGTAAAATGAATCCAAGCTCACTGAACAAGTGTTCCGCCGAGTGATATAAATGTGGGGCTCAATTATGGTCATAAGTCAAGGACTCCCTGCAATTTGTTTTTGTTTTTTTTCCCCTCGGAAATATTCTTCTAAGCCTAATTGGGTAATGAAAACAATCCTTTTCCTTCTTCTCCTCCTCCTCCTCCCTCCTCCTCCCACTCCTCCTCTCTGCAAACCCCACTTCCTTCTAGCACTGATGATGTTCCCTAGCTGGGTCAAAAAACGTCTGCAAGGAAACCACTAAGCTCAGAGAGCACCAAGGACTTCCCTCCGTCACTTGTGATTGCTCCATCCCTGGAGGTCTTCAAGAAGAGATTGGGCAGCCTTTTGTCCATAAGGTCTCGTACCGGAGTAGGGGGTTGGACTAGAAGACCTCCAAGGACCCTTTCTCTCCCGTTATCCTCGGGTTCTGTCATCCTAGCAAACTTTGCAAGGCTCTGATTAGAAATGCGTCCTCCCCAGACCCCCAACGTGGTCTTTTAGATCCTCTGCAAGAGGGGGTACCCAGTTAATCTGCCAATTTCTCACGGGCACGTCCTCAAAGTCACGGACCCCTGGGCTGATGATCTCCTTTCCGTTTGCGTACGGCGTCCTCTGCCTCCAATTTTTGACAAAATAAGGGACCGAAGAAAAAGGACCGAAAAGAACAGCATTTGCATATAAATAATGGACATGTCAAAACATAAGGTGGCCGGATTTGCTATTCTTAACAGGATTGCCATACACGATTCGTTGCTTAAATTCCGGAATTTCTCCCCCGGCCTCCCTTCGCTCGCCTGAGCTCAAGCCAATTAATTGGACCAGGCTGCTATTTACCTAAGAAGTCAAGGCGTTTGAGGTCCCTCAATTAATGAGCTCCTTCCAAAAAGCGGAACTGTCATTTTAAGTCTGGGGTCCTGCAGAGGCGAGATACCTGAGAATTTAGCAAGGGTTTCGGAGCTGAGAAAAAGGGAGAGAGAGGGAGAGAGACAGAGACGGACGGACGGACGGACGGATGGGTGGGTGGGTGGATAGAGGAAGAGTGGGAGAGAGGGAGAAACAGAGAGAGAGAGAGAGAGAGAGAGAGAGAGAGAGGGAGAGGGAGAGGGAGAGAAAGGGGAGAAGGAATAGATAGACAGACAGACAGACAGACAGATAGATTATGGAGGGAGGGAGGGAGAGAGGGAGAGAGAGAAAGAGATAGATGATGGATGGATGATAGATAGATAGATAGATAGATAGATAGATAGATAGATAGATAGATAGATTGATTGATTGATTGATTGATTATGGATGGATGGATGGATGGATGGAGAGGGAGCATGGGAAAGACAGATAGAGAGAAAGAGATAGATAGATAGATAGATAGATAGATAGTGGATGGATGGATGGATGGAGAGAGAGGGGGCAGTGAGAAAGACAGAGAGATTGAGAAAGCGAAAGAGATAGATAGATAGATAGATAGATAGATAGATAGATAGATAAATAGATAGATAGATAGATAGATAGATAGATAGATAGATAATGGAGGGAGGGAGGGGAGACAGAGAGAGAGGGAGGGAGAGAGAGATTGATTATGGATAGAGGGAGAGTGGGAGAGAGGGAGAAACAGAGACAGAGAGAGAGAAAGGGGGGAATGGAGAGAGATAGAGAGAGAGATAGATGGATGAGTGGGTGGATGGATGGATGGATGGATGGAGAGGGGGGCAGTGAGAAAGACAGAGGGAGAGAAAGAGAGAGGGAGGGAGGGAGGGAGGGAGAGACGGAGTTGAAGTCCACACATCTTAAAAGTGGAAGAGGTTCAGAAGCACTTCTACTCTACTTTCTACTCTTTAAAAGTAGAAAGAATCAGCATTTTCCAGGCCTCTGATCTCTGAAGAGTGTATATATTATGAACACGATTTCCCCTCTGTGATTCAAAAAAAGAAAAAAAAAAATCAGAAATATCTGCCTTCAAAGGAGGCTTTTCCTGTGTCTCTGCGTGAGTTGCTGACCAGGATAATCAACCCAGAGCAGAGACTCCTGCGGAGACGCAACAGGCAGCTCCGTGTGATGCTTATCCGGTTAGCAGCCTGCACAATGATGGCTGATCCTATGCATCTGCCTTTGCATGCTTTTTGCAATACATTCAGCCGACCCGTTTGCAGTAGATCGTATCGCTGCAATTATATCGGATTGCATTAGGCAAAATTAGACATTAAACTTGACCAAGGGGTTGGACTACAGGACCTTCAAGGTCCCTTCCCACCGTAATATCCTACGTTCTAACAGACACCAGCAAAATCACTTCTCCTAGGCATGGATGACGGTCCATTTTACAAAATATTGTGGGTTTAAAATATTAAATATTAATTTATTTTTTTAATCTCCAGTTCTTTCCGACCTATTTACAGAGAACTTTTTCAAAGCATAATAAGTTTTTTTGTTCTTTTTATAAATTAAGTTCCCACCCATCTGCGCTGGATAAATGCAACACATACAGAGCTTTTTTTTTAAAAAAATTGCCATCTTGTAAATAAAACGGCGTTCAGCATTTCGCTGTTGGGAAAGGGGGAAAACTGGCAACCCCCTTCGCGAGCGATAAATACTTTGCCAAAAAAAAAAAACCCTACGGGAACGAAAATCTGCAAATTCACCCCGCCAGCATTCGGCTCTCTGCAAATCCCTCTGCCTGTTTTGTAAAAATCCTTTTTTTTTTTTATCTTAGTTGATCTTTTGCAGAGTTATGATTATGATTATTTATTTATTTTTGGACGTTTCTTTTGTGAAGAAATTTGTGCGGAGTTTCAGGCTCGGAGAAGGCGCGAAGTGAGGGCCCCACCCCTCCCGTCCCCCAAAACAGTTGCAAATATGGTCTTCTTCTCAGCAAACATGTTGAAGTATCCATGCATGTTAATCATCATCTTTTAACGACCCCGTAATCCCTTGCATCGGGGTGGAGTCTGGGCAACTGAATGGAGCTGAGTGTTTTACTGGCCGGATGCCTTTCATGTCGCCAGTGCGGAGTTTTGTTCAGCAGATAATATTCTCATTGTGCCCAAAGAGAGAAATATCTGCCTCTACCTGGCTAGTTTCATGAAAATAAGGATCAGGAGGGACATGATAGCATCTTCCAATATTTGAGGGGCTGCCCCAATGAAGAGGGGGTCAACTTATTCTCCAAAGCACCTGATGGCAGGACGAGAAGCAACGGATGGAAAGTTATCAAGGAAGAGAAGCAACCTGGAATTAAAGAGAAATTTCCAAAGAGTGAGAACAATAAACCCTTGGAACAGCTTGCCACCAGAAATTGGACATTTTTAAAAAGGTTTAAAATTTTTAAACCATTTGTCTGAAATGGTAAAGGGCTCCCTGCTTGAGAGGGTGTTGGACTAGAAGACCTCCAAAGTCCCTTCCAACTCTGTTATTCTATAATCCCAGATCAATCTCTCTCTCTCCTTTCTCTCTCTCTCCCCCTCTTTCCCTGTCCTTCTCATCTCTCTTTCCTTCCGTCTTTCTCCCTCTCCCTTCCTCCCTCTCCCCCCTCTCTCTACTCTCTATCTTCTTTCTCTCTCCCCTCTCTCTACCTCTCTCCCTGTCCTTCTCTCTCTCTCTCTCTCCCTCTCTCTCCGTCCTTCTCTCTCTCCTTCCTTCCTTCTTTCTCTCTCCTTCTCTCTCTCTCCCTCTCTCTACTCTCTATCTTCTTTCTCTCTCTCCTCTCTACCTCTCACTCCCTGTTCTTCTCTCTCTCTCTCCTTCCTTCCTTCTTTCTCTCTCCTTCTCTCCCTCTCCCCCCTCTCTCTACTCTCTATCATCTTCTCTCTCTCCTCTCTCTCCCTCTCTCCATCCTTCTCTTTCCTTCTCTCTCTCTCCCCCTGTCCTTTTCTCTCCTTCCTCCCTTCCTTCTCTCTCCTTCTCTCCCTCTCCCTTCCTCCCTCCCCCCTCTCTACTCTCTATCTTCTTTCTCTCTCTCCTCTTCTCCCTCTCTCCCTGTTCTTCTCTCTTTCTTTCTCTCTCTCTCTCTCCCTGTCCTTCTCTCTCCTTCCTTCCTTCTCTCTCCTTCTCTCCCTCTCCCTTCCTCTCCCTCCCCCTCTCTCTACTCTCTATCTTCTTTCTCTCTCTCCTCTCTCTACCTCTCTCCCTGTCCTCTCTCTTTCCTTCTTTCTCTCTTGCTCCTTCTCTCTCTCTCCCTCCCTCTCCCCATCTCTCCACCCTCTATCATTTTTCTCTCTCTCTCCCTCTCTCCCTGTCCTTCTCTCTCTTTCCTTCTTTCTCTCTCACTCTCCTTCTCTCTCTCTCCTTTCTTCCTTCTTTTTCTCTCCTTCCCTTCCTCCCTCTCTACATCTCTACATCTCTCCACCCTCTATCATCTTTCTCTCTCTCTCTATCTCTCTCCCTGTCCTCTCTCTTTCCTTCTTTCTCTCTTTCTCCTTCTCTCTCTCTCTCTCCCTCTCTGTCTCCTTCTCTCCTTCTCTCCTTTCCTCCTGCAAAGGAGAAGAAGAAGAAGAAAAAAAAAAAAACACCGCCCAGCACTTGGATTTTCCAATTATACCACCTACGGCGAGCTCGGTTTGTTCTCCCAGCTGATAATTCACTCTCCATAACGGTTTTCAAATCACAACCCCAAACACAAGGAAGGTGAAGCTGAATTAAGAAGCCGCTGCACATTTTATTCCGCTGGCAATTAAAAAAAAGCCACTGATGCCAAAAGCTTAAATCTCCTGTTTTTTTTTTTTTTTCTTTTGAAAAGAGAAAATCCGTGTTACTCTCTTAACACACAAACACACTTCAAGAGAGAAGACTTGAGTTCAGCAACATGCATTGACTGGGGCACACAAGGCGGGTTTTGCAGTAAGTATAATTCCCAGGCGGGGAAAAAAGTCAAAACATTCTGGTATTATAAAATAAAGGCCAGGTACATATGTGTGTGTGTGTGTGTTTGTTTGTGTGTTGTATGTGTGTGTATTATGAAGCTGAAAGTGAAAGAAAGAATGAAAGAAAGAGGGAGGGAGAGAGAGAGGGAGAAGGGAGGGAGGGAAGGAAGGAAGAAAGAAAAAGAGAGAGAGAAAGAAAGAGAGGAAAGAAGGAAGGAGAGTGAAGGAGACAAAGGGAGAAGGAAGGAAGAGAGAGAAGAAGGAAGAGGAGGTAGGGAGGAAAGAAGGAAGGAAAAAAGAAAGAAAAAGAGAGAGAGAAAGAAAGAGAGAGAGAGAAAGAAAGAGAGGAAAGAAGGAAGGAGAGTGAAGGAGACAAAGGGAGAAGGAAGGAAGAGGAGGGAGGGAGGAAAGAAGGAAGGAAGGAAGGAGAAAAGAGAGAGAGAAAGAAAGAGAGTGAAGGAGACGAAGGGAGAAGGAAGGAAGAGAGAGAAGAAGGAAGAGGGGGGAGGGAGGAAAGAAGAAAGGAAGGAAGGAGAAAAGAGAGAGAGAGAAAGAAAGAGAGGAAAGAAGGAAGGAGAGTGAAGGAGATAAAGGGAGAAGGAAGGAAGAGAGAGAAGAAGGAAGAGGAGGTAGGGAGGAAGGAAGGAAAGAAGGAAGGAGAAAAGCAAAAGGAGAAGGAAGGAAGGGAAAGCAAAAGAGAGTGAAGGAGAAGAAGGAAGAAGGAAGGGAGAGAGAGAGAGCGAGAGAGAGGAAGGAAGTTGTGTGTGTGTATCCACTGTTCGAAGACCCCCTTCTGGGTCTTGGATGTGGGTCATTCCCTCACCTTGACCGCAGGAGGAGAAAGCGGCTCTGGGGATTTTGGCTTTGAGATGAGCCCAGCATCGGATTACCGAAACTTCCAAAAAATAAAAAAATAAAAAAATACACCAGCGCACAGGCCCTCCAAGGGGCTTCTCTGTAGGGGCTTCAATTATTTATCCCTTCTTCCCTTCCTGTCTTTCAATGCCAGGCAAAGTGCTGACTCAGCTGCTAAGGTTACACCAAGAACAAACAGAAGGAGAAGAGATATATATATACACACACAGACTCCTTCCTTCTCTTTTTTGCTCTCCTTCCTTCCTTCCTTCCTATTTCCTTCCTTCCTTTCTTATACCTTTGCTTTTCTTTCCTTCCTTTTTTCCTTCCTTCCTCACTCACTCCCCTTCTTTCTTCTCTCTTTCTCTTCCTTCCTTCTTCCTTCTCCTCCTTCCTTCTCTTTTTTGCTCTCCTTCCTTCCTATTTCCTTCCTTCCTTTCTTATACCTTTGCTTTTCTTTCCTTCCTTCCTTCCTTCTTTCCTCCCTTCCTCACTCACTCCTCTTCTTTCTTCTCTCTTCCTTCTTCCTTCCTTCTTCCTTCTCCTCCTTCCTTCTCTTTTTTGCTCTCCTTCCTTCCTATTTCCTTCCTTCCTTTCTTATACCTTTGCTTTTCTTTCCTTCCTTCCTTCCTTCTTTCCTTCCTTCCTCACCCCTCACCCCCCGCCCGGCTGGCTCCTTTATGGACCAAGTCAGCCAGGAATGACCTGACACCTCCTGGCAAATAAATCTCCTCCCGGGCCGATCAATCCGTCTGGCCGGCCTTGCTCCATGCAGATGGCCGGCCTGCCTGCTGGATGAAATGTGGGGTGCCCGGTGGCCTCAGCCCAGGGACCCAGATTTTTATCGGCCAAAGCAGAGGACGCCGCTCTCCATCTTCCCTGCCGGCGGCTGATAAAGGCCAAGGGACCCTGCTCTGCTCGGAGAGATAAAGGGCCTCTCTGCCTCCTTCCATATTACCTGCCAGGGACTTTAATTACTTGGGGCAGTTTTTTATAGCTTGGGCAGGCAAAGAGAGGCAGCCAATATAAAGGAAAGACGAAGAAAGAAAACAAAGAGAAAACTGAATGCGGAAGGGAGGGAGGGAGGGAGGGAGAAGAGAGAGAGAAGGAAAGGGAGGAGATGGGAGGGGGAAAAGAGGAGAGAGAGGGAAGGGAGGAAGGGAGAAGAGAGAGAGAGGGAAGGAAGGAAGGAGATGGGAGGGAGGCGAGAGATAGAAGAGAGAGGGAAAGAAGGAAGGAAGGGAGAAGAGAGAGATAGAAGGGAGGGAGGGAGGGAGAAGAGAGATAGAGAGATAGAAGGGAGGGAGGGGGGAGGGAGGAAGGAAGGGAGAAGAGAGAGAAGGGAGAGAGAAGGAAGGGAGGAGATGGGAGGGGGGAAAGAGAAGAGAGAGGGAAGGGAGGGAGGGAGGAAGGAAGGAAGGAAGGAAGGAAGGGAGAGATAGAAGGGAGGGAGGAAGGAAGGAAGGGAGAAGAGAGATAGAAGAGAGAGGGAAGGGAGGAAGGAAGGAAGAAAGGGAGAAGAGAGATAGAGAGATAGAAGGAAGGGAGGGAGGAAGGACTGCACAGTTCCTGTTGTCTTGGAACCGTCACTAAATGAACGGTCGTAAGTCAAGGAGTACCCGTACTTAATTCTCCAATTGGGGGTTCACAAGACCAATGCAAAAGCCAAGAATTGGCCATTCCAGCTGCGGATCACCCCAAAAGCTCTGCAATGCAAAGCCAGGATATTATTATTATTACTATTATATATATATATATTAACTTTCATCCAGGGGGAAACATATTCCTTTCTTTCAGAGGGAAATCCGTGCTTATCCAAGGAAGCCGAAGGACGGATAAATAAATGAAGCAAGGCAGATCCGGGAAGGATCTTATCAGCGGCGCAAATAATGGCGATGCCACGCGCCGAGGAGAGGGCAATGAGCCGCTCCGACATTGGTGGGGTATTTTGCACAACCCCCTGAGTTCCCTTGCAAAACCCAGCCTCCATTAAGGATGCCGGGCGGGTGCATTTCGGAGGGGAAGGAGAGAAGGGGAAAAAAAAGACATGCCAAGAAAAAGAAATTAAACACTCGGCTCCTGACTGCAGGAAAGACCTCTGAAAGGGGGGATTGGAGCAGGGGCAGAAGGGAGGGATATGGTAAAGGGAGGGGGGAGAAAAGGAGGGAGAGAAGGAGAGAGAGAAAGAGAGAGGAAAGACAGAAAGAGAGAGGGAGAGAAAAGAGAGAGGGAAAGAGAAAGGGAAAGAGAGAGAGGCAGAGAGGAGAGAGAGGAGAAAGAGAGAGAAAGAAAGAGAGGGAGGGAGGGTGGGTGAGAGAGAAAGGAGAGGGAAAGATGGAGACAGAGGGACAGAGAGAGGCAGAGAGAGAGAGAGAGAAAGAGAGAGAGAAAGAGAGGGAGGGTGGGTGGGAGGGAGGGAAAGGAGAGGGAAGAGAGAAAGAGAAGAAGAGAGAAGGAGAGAGAGAGAGGGAGAGACAGAGAAAGAGAGGAAGAGAAAAGAGAGAGGGAAAGAGAAAGGGAAAGAGAGAGAGGCAGAGAGGAGAGAGAGAAGGAGAAAGAGAAAGAGAGGGAGGGAGGGAGGGAAAGGAGAGAGAGGAGAGACAGAAAAAGAGAAAGAGAGGGAGAGAAATGGGGAGAGAAAAGGGAGAGGCAGAGAGGAGAGAGAGAAGGAGAAGGAGAAAGAGAGGGGGAGAGAGGGTAGAGAAAGAAGAGTGGGAAAGAGAGAGGGAGGGAGTGGGAGAGAGAGAAAGGAGAGAGAGAGAGAGAGACAGATTCGCTTCACGACCATGGCTGGGAAGGTCATAAAAAGGGACAAAACTCCCTGAACAAGCCGTCTGGCTTAGCAGGCAGGAATTTTGGACTCAACGGTCGTCATAACTCGAGGACAAAAGCTGTATTCCTGTTTTCGGGAAGCCGCTGTAAATGTGAACATATCGCGTTTAGCTTTTTTTAAAAAATCCAATTTTTTTTTATTTTTTAAAAAAAGGGTAAGAAAGAAATTATGGGGGCGAACACCGGCCTTCTCTCTCCTTTAACGCCGTCATATTTTAATAACACCTGTCCATAAATCATTCTTTCGATGTAGAATAACGCCTTAAAAACTCTGCCTTTTCGAGGGTTACTTGGGGCTGAAAAACAAAAGTTTGCTCCTCTGCTTTATATCTCATTATATATATATATATATATATATATATATATATATATATATATATATATATATAATATTTTTTATATATTTAAAGTGTTGAGTTTGTAGCAAAAAAATAAAATAAAAACAAAATCAAGATCTTCCCCCCACAAAAAAGGAAAATTCTGCTCCATAAAACTTAAGCAAGATGTTTGATGGCTTCTTTTGTGTTTTCTATGCCGGAAAAAACCACTTTTTCTCTAAGTGCCATTAAAATTTAGCGTCTGCCATAATACCCGAGCTGCCTCGTGGGTTTTTTTTTTTTTTCCTGCTTAACACAAACTGCTTTCTGCAGTTTTATGATTATTATCATGTTTAAATCTTTCTGGCACGTGTCCTCGTGCAGCGGCAAAAACGTCACCCCGAAAGCAAGGGTGGGGGTGGGGAAACAGTCCAATGTATACGGTACAGGGCGGAAGCCGAGTCCTCGGCTTACGGATGCAATTGAGCCCGAAATTCCCGTCGCTAAGGGAGCTTGGCCCCCATTTTTTACAACCTTTCCGGGCCACTGTTGTGAAGCGAGTGGCCGCCGTTGTTCGGTTAGGGACATGGTCATTAAACGAATCCCGCTTCACCCTTGACTTTGCAAAACGAGGGAGGATCACGTGACTGTCGTAAATAACCCCTTAGTTATTATTTATTTATTTATTTATTCGGCAAACGTAAGAGGAGTCCTCAAATTGCATCCGTTCAGACGGATCGGGAACATCATCGGTGCTAGCAAAAATGAGGAGGAGGAGGAGGAGGAGGAGGAGGAGGAGGAGGAGGAGGAGGAAGAGGAAGAAGAAGAAGAAGAAGAGGAGGAGGAGGAAGAGGAGGAGGAGGAGGAGGAGATGAGGGGGAGGAGGAGGAGGAGGAGGAGGAAGAAGAAGAAGAAGAAGAGGAGGAGGAGGAGGAGGAGGAGGAGGAGGAAGAAGAAGAAGAGAAGAGGAGGAGGAGGAGGAGGAGGAGGAGGAGGAGGAGGAGGAGGAGGAAGAGGAGGAGGAAGAAGAAGAAGAGGAGGAGGAGGAGGAGGAGGAGGAGGAAGAAGAGGAGGAGGAGGAGGAGGAAGAAGAAGAAGAAGAGGAGGAGGAGGAGGAGGAGGAGGAGGAAGAGGAGGAGGAAGAAGAAGAAGAGGAGGAGGAGGAGGAGGAGGAGGAAGAGGAGGAGGAGGAGGAGGAGGAGGAAGAAGAAGAGGAGGAGGAGGAGGAGGAGGAGGAGGAGGAGGAGGGAAGAGAAGGAGAAGAAGGAGGAAGAAAGTAGTAGAAGGAGGAAGAGGAAGAGGAGGAGGTAACCCTGAGTTACCCTATATTACTTCCGTCAGTATCTCCTACGCAGAGTCTGGGCCCTTCATTATACCAGCATTGTAAGCTCAGCAACTTTTTCCCTTCGTGCTGTCTTAAATCATCTTAAACTTAATTTTAAATTTAACTTGATTTTAAACTTTGCGGATAACTTGGCTCCCATTCTGCATGCCGGGGGGAAGGGAGATTATATATATTTATATGTATATATACTTTGTGTTTTTTATTCATTGTTCTTATTGATTCTGGTACACCGCCCAGAGTCTCCTTTGGTGAGATGGGCGGCTATATAAATTTGATTAATTAATAAACTAACTGAAATAAATAAAGAGCTGAGGCATGAGAGGGATGGGATTGGCTACTCAAAGCTAACATTTTGCTCCAGAGGAGATGTGATGGATGGAGGGATGGAATGCAGGAAGGACAGATAGGTGATTGAGATAGAGAGAGGGGGGAGAGAGAGAGATGGTAGATAGATAGATAGATAGATAGATAGATAGATAGATAGATAGATAGATAGATAGATAGATAGATAGATAGATAGATAGATGGATGGATGGATAGCAGGAAGGAAGGACAGTTAGGAGATTGAGATAGAGAGAGGGGTGAGAGAGAGATGGTAGATAGATAGATAGATAGATAGATAGATAGATAGATAGATAGATAGATAGATAGATAGATAGATAAATAGATAAATAGATAGATAGATGGATGGATGGATGGATGGATGGATGGATGGCAGGCAGGCAGTAAGGAAGGAAGGAAGGACAGATAGGTAATTGAGATAGACAAAGGGGTGAGAGAGATGGTAGATAGATAGATAGATAGATAGATAGATAGATAGATAGATAGATAGATAGATAGATAGATAGATAGATAGATAGATAGATGATGGAAGGATGGATGGAAGGGAGGAAGGAAGGGAGGAAGGGAGGAAAGAAAGAAAGAAAGAAAGAAAGAAAGAAAGAAAGAAAGAAAGAAGATGGAAGGAAGGAAGGAAGGAAGGAAGGAAGGAAGGAAGGAAAGAAAGAAAGAAAGAAAGAAAGAAAGAAAGAAAGAAAGAAAGAAGATGGAAGGAAGGAAGGAAGGAAGGAAGGAAAGAAAGAAAGAAAGAAAGAAAGAAAGAAAGAAAGAAAGAAAGAAAGAAAGAAAGAAAGAAAGAAAGAAAGGAAGGAAGGAAGGAAGAAAGAAAGAAAGAAAGAAAGACAAATGATGGACGGATGAAACAGACGGCTGGATGCATGGATGAAACAGCCTGTCTCCGGAAGTGGTGG
Organism: Pantherophis vulpinus; assembly: GCA_037215915.1. NCBI lineage: Eukaryota > Metazoa > Chordata > Lepidosauria > Squamata > Colubridae > Pantherophis > Pantherophis vulpinus. The sequence goes on along the minus strand of JAXLNS010000009.1, from coordinate 32,567,796 downwards.
GAGCTCCATCACTGGAGCTTTTCAAGAAGAGTTTGAACTGCCGTTTGACCAGGATGGTCTAGGGGGTCTCCTGCTTGAGGAGGCGGGTTGGACTAGAAGACCTCCGAGGTCCCTTCCGCCTCTCCTGTTCTACGTTCTCTCGTGTCATTTTGGAAACTCTTGGCCGAGTCTCCGGAGAGGTGACCTCCGCGAGGAGAAAGAAATTGGAGCTTGGAAGCCACCCAGGCTGGTGGCTTCTGAGGCAAGGTGACTTTCTCGCAGGCATCATCAGCATTCACGGCCAACTCCCTGCTTCACGGAGAGTCATTATTTTATTTTATTTTTATTTTTTTTCCTGCGAGAAAGGTCCAATTTGCTGGAAAGGGAAGATCAGGTGAGAGCCAGGAGAAGCCAGATAGAAAAATGAACTCTCCATCACCCTCAAGTCCTTTCTAGCTTGGTTCACCTTTTTCCTTTTGACCCTTCCAGGAAGAGAACTTCCAGCTAAGGTCTCCCCCTCTCTCTCTCTCTTAACAAGATGCCTTGAACAAACAGAACATAAAATCAGAAGGGAGACTTAGAGGTCTTCTAGTCCAACCCTCTGCTCAAACTGGAGACCCTGGAATTGTTCTCGCTGCCAGGAAAGTCCTCCTAAGTTTAAGGCTGGATCTCTCCTTGATTTCCATCCGCTGCTTCTGGGAGAACAGAATGACGGAATTGGGGAAGGGACCTCGGAGATCTTCTAGTCCAACCCACTGGCTCGAGCAAGAGGTCTTATATACCGTTCCAGACAAATCCAGTCCTGTCCAGTCTCCTCTTCAAAACTTCCAGGGATGGAGCACGCACGAACTTCTGAAGGCAACCGGTTCCATTCATCCATCTGTCCGTCTGCCTGTCGTATATCTGATCTGTCTATCAGATAGATAGATAGATGATAGGTAGGTAGGTAGGTAGATAGGTAAATAGAAAGAAAGAGAGAAAGAGAGAGAGAGAGAGAAAGAAAGAAAGAAAGAAAGAAAGAAAGAAAGAAAGAAAGAAAGAAAGAAAGAAAGAAAGAAAGAACCCTTCTTTTCATTAAACTAGCCAGCCCCAATTTCTGCAACCGTTCTTTGTATGTTTTATCCTTCAGTCCCCTAAGCTTCCAGTGTTGGAGCATTCACAACTTCTGGTGGCAAGTTGTTCCACAGATTAATTGTTCTAATTGATGGGATTGTTCTAACAAACACGATGGAAACTACTGGTAAATCAAGACGAGAAACAGAGGTGAGTTTCAGCAGGTTCTGACCAGTTCTGGAGAACCGGTAGCAGAAATTTTGAGTAGTTCGGAGAACCGGTAGTAAAAATTCGGATTGGCCCTGCCCCACATCTATTCTCTGCCTCCCAAGTCCCAGCTGATCGGGAGGGAATGGGGATTTTGCAATAACCTTCCCCTGGAGTGAGGAGGGAATGGAGATTTTACAGTACCCTTCCCCTGCCATGCCCACAGAACCGGTAGTAAAAATATAGTAAAAAGCCTAGAACTAAGGAGGGATGTCCTGACAGTGAGTACAAATCATCCATGTGCCGATAGATACGTGCTTCCCTTGAAGCAATGAGGACTAGAAACTTGGAAACTTTAAAGCCAGTTCTGATTCCGTGCGCTTATAAACTCACACAGTAGCAGAGGCATGAATCGCAGAGCAAGCTAGGCTCAGCTGGAAAGGATGAAATAGTATCTCTGCCCCTGGAAATTTGCGGCGGGCGATGGAAGATCAAGTGGGCTTCCGAAGGACAGGTGGTGCTTTCCAAAACGGGTCAGGCCTCCGGCTCGTTTTGTAAAAAATTCATCATTTATTAATCGCCCTTCCGACATTATTAACGGCTCATCGGTGGCCTGCTCCGCCATGGAGAATGAGCAACGGAGGAGACCTTGAGAGACCAGGTGGTTTTTTCCAGGTGCGGAGCTGACAAAGGAAAGCCACGACAGGTGTTGTCCAAAACCTGCCTGGGGAGCCCGTAGCTTAGCAAGCGTCTCTCGGGTGTCGCCGGGACGGGCTCGTAAAACTTGGAAGGGACTTAAAAAGTGTTCTGGGCAGATGGTTCTCCAGCTCGTTCCAATCCCCAAGTGGCTTCTGATGTCGAACACGGAACATAGAATAATAGGGTTGGAAGGGACCCTAGAGGTCTTCTAGTCCAACCCCCCCACCCACCCATCTATCTACCTGTCTGTCTATCTATCTATCTATCTATCTATCTATCTATCTATCTATCTATCTATCTATCTATCTATCTTCTATCTATCTATCTATCTATCTATCTATCTATCTATCTATCTATCTATCTTCTATCTATCTATCTATCTATCTATCTATCTATCTATCTATCTTCTCTCTCATCCCTCCCTCCCTCTATCTACCCATCCCTTCCTCCATCCATCCATCCATCCATCTGTCCATCATGTATCCTATCTATCTATCTATCTATCTATCTATCTATCTATCTATCTATCTATCTATCTATCTATCTATCTATCTATCATCTCTCTCTCTCTTTCTCTCTATCCATCCATCCATCCATCCATCCATCCATCCATCCATCCATCCATCCATCCATCATCTATCTATCTAACTATCTATCTTCTCTCTCATCCCTCCCTCCCTCCATCTACCCATCCCTTCCTCCATCCATCTATCTATCTATCTATCTATCTATCTATCTATCTATCATCTATCTATCTATCTATCTATCTATCTATCTATCTATCTATCTATCTATCTATCTATCTATCTATCATCTCTCTCTCTCTCTCTCTCTTTCTCTCTATCCATCCATCCATCCATCCATCCATCCATCCATCTATCATCGAATGCAATTCTTTTTAAAAGGCGTCGCCCGGACTCGTCCTGGAAGACGGGAAAAGGATATTGCAACCTCGAAGTAGAGACGGTGAGATATTCTTTTTAGTTCCCCTCCGTGGAATTTAAACGTTTAATTCCGCTAGCAACTATCTAACTATCTATCTTCTCTCTCATCCCTCCCTCCATCTACCCATCCCTTCCTCCATCCATCTATCTATCTATCTATCTATCTATCTATCTATCTATCTATCTATCTATCTATCTATCTATCTATCTATCATCTATCTATCCATCCATCCATCCATCCATCCATCCATCCATCCATCATCTATCTATCTAACTATCTATCTTCTCTCTCATCCCTCCCTTACTCCATCTACCCATCCCTTCCTCCATCCATCTATCTATCTATCTATCTATCTATCTATCTATCTATCTATCTATCTATCTATCTATCTATCTATCTATCTATCTATCTATCATCTCTCTCTCT
>JAXLNS010000009.1:32536987-32561987 GCA_037215915.1 Pantherophis vulpinus | reverse complement strand
GTTCCAGGTTGCTTCTCTCCTTGCCTTACATGGAAAGTGGGGGGGGGGAGATTGAGGGGTCCGGCCCACGAGAGCAGCCACTGTAGCAAAGGGGGGGGGGGTCCTCTAACCTGGCCTTCAACTGCCCCCCTCCCATCAACCCTGAAGGGTCACGAAGGAATCTAACTTATTCAGGCGGGACGATTTTCGTCTCGGAAGGGCCCCCCCCCACCCCTCCAGATCCGACACCTTCACGATGGCTTCAATTTTCTGCTCATCGCTTTTCTGTTTTATAGCTGGCAGCCTCCGACGCCGGAGTTTTCGGTATCGTCCACGGCTCCATTATTTCTCCCTGCGGAGATGCAGCGATTTCGCAAGAATAACAAACTCCCCTGTTTAGACTTTGCCGTAAATATCAAGAGCGGAACAAAAGATCACATCCGATCTTCTTGTGTGTGTCTGTGTGTGTTTGTGTGTTTGTGTATTCTCTTCTACCATTCCGAAAATGCAGGGAAGACAAATACGGGTAAGCCCTCGACGTACGACCGCCGCTGAGCCCAAAATTTCGAGCCGTCTGTGAAGCGAATTTTGCCCCGACTTACAACCTCTCTTGCCATGGTTGTTAAGCGGGTCGCTGTGGGTCTTACGTCAGTGATACGGTTCTTAAGCGAATCCGGTTATTCTCCCCAAACACGACAAACCCTCTGAAGTTAACTCAAAAGATTCCTTTAATTAGGAGTGCCGGCAAAACGTTTCTCTCTCACCGCAGGCTAACAAGTCCGTCCGGAAGATGAATAAGTTGTCTGCCACCTCTATTCATCTCCTCCCCCTGCCTTTTATCCCCAGAGCTAATGTGGGGCTTCACTAGCAGTGGTGGCTCTTCCTTCCCAAGGACCAGCCCATAGATTTCCCCTGCTCTCCTCTCCTCTGCGTTCTGTGTATCTGCACGTCAGGCACAGGACCCAGCTGTTCCTCCTCCTCCTCATCAGCACCTCCAGACCTGGGGGCTGTTGACTCTCCATCGGAGGGCTGACGGATGGCCCAGGCTCCTCCTCTGTCTCTCTCGCTCTCTGACAGCTCCATTCCCCCTCGGAGCTCCCAGGCTGCCCTGATGCTGACCTTAACTCCCACGCCTCCTCCTCTGATTCGGCTGCAGGAGGGGCTGGTGGCCGACGGGCCACAAGACTGGTTTCTCCGTGCTCTCGGCCAGTCACAGAATGAGATCACAGGACCATTGGGACACAGCAACTGTCATAAGTACATGCCAGTTGCCAAGCCTTTGAATTTTGATCAGATGCCCGCGGGGACACTGCAACAGTCGTAAGTGTGAAAAACGGTCCTAAGTCCCTTTTTTTCAGGCCCGTTGCAACCGAACCGGTGGTGGTGACCTGCCCACCCATCTCGGCGCTTAGCCACATTTTCTAAGCCACGTGCATGCGTGTAAACCACACACATTTTCAGTGCACGGCAAACCGGTGGCAAAATTATATTGAAACCCACCTCTGGGCTAGACCGAAAGGCCAGGCCTGAGATGCTTTCTGAAGACCGCTTAAAAGTCCTTTCTCCACCATCATTTCCCGGCAACAGATCCTGGTCGGTTGGTTGTTTTTTGTTTTTGTTTTTTGCACGGGGGCCACCGTGAAATATGACGGCACTCCAAACACCAGCTGTAGCTTTCCAAGATCACATTTGCATTTGATATATGCTTGACGGTTGCTAATTATCGACACCGCGGCCTTGATTATCATAAACCACACTGCAACCTTCACTGCCTGACTATCCACCAAGTGCTGCAGCTGTTCAAAAAAAAAGCATGAAGCTATTCGGGGGTGAAATCTCAGGAACACCGAGTCCAGAAGAACGTGGAGAGGAAACGGTCTCATTCGTCTCCATCCTTGGGTCAGTTCTGGGTACCGGAAGCTAAGGACACCGGTGCAGAATGACAAGAGTCGGAGGGGACCTTGGAGGTCTTCTAGTCCAACCCCCTGCTCAAGCAGAAGGCCCTAGAACAGGAGTCTCTAACCTTGGCAACTTGTCCAAGCCTGATGGACATCAACTTCTCCAGCCAGTAAAGCTTCTGGCAGTTGAAGTCCTCCAGGCTTAAAGTTGCCAAGATTGGAGACCCCCACCCTAGACCATTCCGGACAAATGATTGTCCGGTCTCTTCTTGAAGACCTCCAGTGATGGAGCAACCAGAACTTCTGGAGGTTGGAAAGGGCTTCATAAAATCAGGACCTGCCCCTTGCTTGGAGGTCTGGATAGTCAACCATCCGAATTTCTTTAATAAATCTTATTACACTGAGCAGGAAGCTTTTAAGAAGCCATTTGTCTGGAATGGCATATGGTCTCCTGTTTGAGCAAGGGGTTGGACTAGAGGACCTCCGAGGTCCTTCTCAACTCTGTTATTCTGTGTTCTATGAAATCTGGAAAGACAGAGAGGAAGCGGATGACCAACAACAAGACGGATGAATTCAGTTACTCTTAGAAGAGGTGAAGGACCGTGTTAGGGACAGATGACTAGGACGAAAATCGATAGATGTCATTGCTAAGAGTCAAGAAAGAATTGATAAAATGGAATCCATCGTCAACCGAACGTCAATATAGAGATGGAATCCTCTAATCTAAGATCCAGGTTCAACAACAGACCTCCTTCTCCAGACTTGCAGGTCAAACGTCTCCAGAGAAGATACCAGAGAACCTTCAAATCCATGGCCACCAAGTCCATGGAGAACTTCTAGGTGACACACAAGGAGATTAGAGGTTCAAAGGAACCTGAATTAGATTTCTCTGGAGTTTACGATTCTCCTTTAAGAGCCAACCAGCTTTCTCGAAGTTGGAACCAGCCTTGTCTGGTGTCTTCCTTCAATATTTGGATGCAGGCAGATAAATGAGAAACAACAACATCTGTTGCTGTCTTTCGTGTGTGTGTTTGTGTGTGTGTTTTTATATTTCACTCCAGCTCCTCAACGGGATTTCTAAGCTTCGATTCCATTGCCTTTTTTTGTTAAAACGTTCGTTGTTTTGAAAATAAAAAAATTGGGTTGCAGATTCGTGATTCTAGATGATCACCAAGAGAGCCACAAACAGAAGATAGAATAATAGGGTTGGGAGGGACACTTGGAGGTCTTCTAGTCTAGCTCGGCTGGAAAGGGGATGGGGGTAGAGATGTACTTCCAGACTTCCAAGACAAGTATGTCTTACGAGGTACTGCAGACAGGATACCTACACACAACTAGAAGAGGTCATTCTGAAAGGTTATTTTCTGAAGCACCTGAAGACAAGGCAAGAAGCAACGGATGGAAACTCATCAAGGAGAGAAGCAACCTGGAATTAAGGAGAAACTTCCTGACAGTGAGGACAATTAACCAGTGGAACAGCTGGCCACCAGAAGTTGTGGGTGCTCCATCACTGGAGGTTTTTAAGAATTGATTGATTGATTGATTGAGCAGAGGGTTGGACTAGAAGACCTCTGAGGTCCCTTCCAACTCTATTTGGCTTGATTGATTGATTGATTGATTGATTGATTTGTTCTAGGGTCTCCTACTTGAGCAGGGGGTTGGACTAGAAGACCTCCATGGTCTCTTCTAGCTCTATTCTGATTGATTGATTGATTGAAATGGTGTGGATGGATGGATGGATGGATGGGATGGATGGAATGGATGGAAGAAAGGATGGATGGATGTATGGATGGAATGGATGGAAGAAAAGATGGATGGATGAATGGATGAATGGTTGGTTGGATGGAAGGATGCATAGATGGATGGATGGATGAGATGGATGGAAGAAAAGATGGAGGGATGGATGGATGGTTGGTTGGATGGAAGGATGCATGGATGGATGGATGAATGAGATGGATGGAAGAAAGGATGGATGGATGGATGGATGGATGGATGGATGGATGGATGGAATGGATGGAAGAAAGGATGGATGGATGGAAGAAAAGATGGATGGATGGATGGATGGATGGATGGATGGAAGGAAGGAAGGAAGGAAGGAAGGAAGGAAGGAAGGAAGGAAGGATTGATGGATGGATGGATGGATGGATGGAACAGCTTGCCTCCAGAAGTCGTGGGGGCTCCATCACTGGAGGTTTTCAAGAAGAGATTGGACAACCATTTATTTGGAATGGAAGAGGGCCTCCTGCTTGAGCAGAGGGTTGGACTAGAAGGCCTCCAAGGCCCCTTCCAACTCTGATATTCTTTTATTGTGATCGCTGCCATGAGGTTGGTTCTTCCTCCTGTCTTTTCCTCTCCTTAACCTGAACCTTCCATCCCAAACTCTCCCCCATCTCCGCAGGGGTCCACAAATCATCTCAAGGAGGAGATACTTGAGCGAGGAACCAGCAACGAAGAAGAAGAAGAGTCATCATCTCCCCAGAACCATCCGTGAAGTGGATGGGAACGCAAGAAGGAGAATTATTGCCCGAAACCGAGCAACGTAATTAGCCAGCAACCGTGGAATATTTCTCTTATAGGACGTCATGAGTGGCTTGGATTTTGCTGACTTCGGGAGGGGGCCGGGGGGGGGGGGGGACGGTGTATAAATAAATGTAAAGTACACCGGCGATGATGTTCAATGATGCTTCATCTAATTATCGCTATTCCGCGGTGTCATTAACACGGACAGGCATGGAATGCTAATGGCTTTTAAGTGGAGATCACAGCCACAATCGGTCGTGGAAGGAAAACACAGCAAGAGATGCAGCTGGGAACGTCCGCAGAGAGAGACCGGGGGGGGGGGAGGGAAGGGGGGGGGTCGCTCGGCTTAGTGACCGTCAACCGAATGGGGGAGGAAGCCATCCAAATCATGGCGGCCAGGCAGGACTCTTCGGACCCTCGGCAACCGATTCCAATTGATGATGGTTGCAGTGAACTCCCCTTGTGCGACCTTCGGAAGGAAGGAAGGAGAAAGTGAAAGGCAGATAGGGAGGAAGGAAGGAAGAGGAAGGAAGGAAGGAAGGAAGGAAGGAAGGAAGGAAGGAAGGAAGGAAGGAGATGGGAATGAGGAAGGGAGGAAGGAAATGGGAATGAGGGAGGGAGGAAAGAAGGAAGGAAGGAGATGGGGATGAGGAAGGAAGGAAGGAAATGGGAATGAGAGAGGGAGGGAGGGAGGGATGGAGGGAGGAAGGAAAGATGGAAGGAAGAGATGGGAATGAAGAAGGAAGGAACAGATGAGAATAAGGGAGGGAGGACGGAAGGAAGGAAGGAAAGAAGGAGGAGATGGGAATGAGGAAGGAAGGAAGGAAATGGGAATGAGGGAGGGAGGGAGGAAGGAAGGAAGGAAATGGGGATGAGGGAGGGAGGGAGGAAGGGAGGAAGGAAGGAAATGGGAATGAGGGAGGGAGGGAGGAAGGAAGGAAGGAAAGAAGGAGGAGATGGGAATGAGGAAGGAAGGAAGGAAATGGGAATGAGGGAGGGAGGGAGGAAGGAAGGAAGGAAATGGGGATGAGGGAGGGAGGGAGGAAGGGAGGAAGGGAGGAAATGGGAATGAGGGAGGGAGGGAGGAAGGAAGGAAGGAAGGAGGAGATGGGAATGAGGAAGGAAGGAAATGGGAATAAGGGAGGGAGGACGGAAGGAAGGAAGGAAGGAGGAGATGGGAATGAGGAAGGAAGGAAGGAAATGGGGATGAGGGAGGGAGGAAGGAAGGAAGGAAATGGGAATGAGGGAGGGAAGAAGGAAGGGAGAAAGGAGGAGATGGGAATGAGGAAGGAAGGAAATGGGAATAAGGAAGGAAGGAAGGAAGGAAGGAAGGAGGAGATGGGAATGAGGAAGGAAGGAAGGAAATGGCAATAAGGGAGAGAGGACGGAAGGATGGAAGGACGGAAGGAAGGAAGGAAGGAAGGACGGAAGGAAGGAAGGAAGGAAGGAAGGAAGGGAAAGATCGACTCATATTTATGACGTTCGCAATGTCCCAGGTTCACGTGTCCCCCTTTTGCGACCTTCTGACGAGCAAAGTCCACAGGAACCCAGATTCACTGAACGACCGTGGGATGAACTTAACAAATGCAACGATTCGCTTAACAACCGGGGTGAGAAAAGTCGTAGAACGGGGCAAAGCGCACCAAAGAAACATTGCGCTTTAGCGGCGGGAATTTGGGGCTCACTAGTACTCGTAACCCCGAGGAACTCCCCCGTACGGTCACAGACAGACAGATAGGCGGGACCCTTCCGGGCGCGAGTTAATTTGCACGGACACCTTGAGTAAGTTAAGCACTCCTCCCTCCCTCCCTCGTTCAGGGAAGATGGCAAACTATGAATAAGGGAAGGAAGAAAAAGGGGGAATTCATGATTTAATATGAATTATTTCAGCTGGGCGGGACGAAGGGGCCTGGTTGAAGCCGGGAATTGATACAAATGTTGGCGGGACGAGAACCGATTTCCTTTAAACGAGGTTTAAATTTTCTCGATTCATGGCGTCTTCAGGCGCAGGGCTCGCGGCTCAGCTGCCCATTTTATACGCTAATCTGTCAGAAGTTACGAGGAAGCCAGACGAGGGGAGGGGGCAGACGTGTCCGTCTTCAGGAAGAGGGAGGAGGGGGAGGGAAATTAAGATAAAGGGGTCTCAGTCGCATACAGGCAGGTCCTTGACTTACGACAGTCTGTTTAGGGACCGTTCGAAGCAGCGACGGCACCAGGGAAAAAAGGGATTTACGAATGGATGTTTTTCACACTTAACGACCGTCGTAACATCCACACACACACACACGGTCATGGGATCAAAATTCAGACGCTTGGCTCGCAGTGGGGTGTGTGTGTCCCATGATCCCCATTTGTGACCTTCTGACGAGCAAAGTCAAAGGGGAAGCCAGATTCGCTTAACGACCGTGTTAGTAACTTAACGACTGCAGTGATTCATTGAACAACTGTGGCAAGGAAGGTCCTCCTGCTCTTCCTCTCCTTCTTCACTTTCTTTCTCCTTCTTCCTTCTTCCTTCTTCTTCTTGTTCTCTAGCACTCTTTCTCCTCCTCCTCCTTACACTCCTCCTTGTCCTTCCTCTCTTCTTCCTCTCCTCCTTCCTCTCCTCCTCCACTCCTCGTCCTTCCTTGCCTCTTCTTTCTCCTTGTCATTCTTCACTTCCTCCTTCTCCTTGTTCTACCCCTCCTCTCCTCCTCTTTTTCTTCCTCTTCCTCTCCTTTTCTTCCTTTCTCCTTCTCCTTGCTCTACCCCACCTTTCCTCCTCTTTTTCTTCCTCTTCCTCTCTTCTTCCTCTCCTTCTCCTTGTTCTACCCCTCCTCCTCCTCTTTTTCTTCCTCCTCTCCTTTTCTTCCTTTTTCCTTCTCCTTGTTCTACCCCACCTTTCCTCCTCTTTTTCTTCCTCTTCCTCTCCTTTTCTTCCTCTCCTTCTCCTTGTTCTACCCCTCCTCTCCTCCTCCTCCTCCTCTTTCGTCTTTTCTTCTTTTCTCCTTCTCCTTCTCCCCTTCCCTCCTCCTCCTCCTCTTCCTCCTCCCCTTCCATTCTTCCTCTTCTTCTTCTTCTTCCTCCTCCTCCTCTTCCTTCTTCCCCTTCCTCTTCGTCTTCCTCCTCCTCCTCTTCTTTTTCCTTCCTCTCCTTCTCCTTCTCACAGAATTCTCAAGCAATCCTTCCCGACCCAATTTATTTGTCTCTTCCAGCCAGTGGTGAAATCCAAATTTTTTTACTACCGGTTCTGTGGGCGTGGCTTGGTGGACGTGGTGTGGCTCGGTGGGCATGGCAGGGGAAGGATACTGCAAAATCCCCATTCCCACCCCACTCTGAGGCCAGCCAGATGTGGTATTTGCCGGTTCTCCAAACTGCTCAAAATTTCCGCTACGGGTTCTGCAGAACCTGTCAGAACTTCACCCCTGCTTCCAGCTCGTTCCATCTACACCACCGCACGGATACACAACATACATTGTCGTTTAAACACACGTGTTGGCGTTCGGATGGCCACCAAGTGATACCCCTGACATGTCAACTGAATCGAGACCTATTTTTTTTTTCTTTCTTTTCTTTCTTTCTTTTTTTTTTTTAAAAAAAAACCCCACATTTTTTATCTTTGCAGCAAAAATAGCTCCGGCTTTTTAGCTATTGATAGCCAGCTGCCAGCTTAACGGTAATTTAAGCTGCATGTTTTCTTTGATACATGTGCCAATAGTTGTTTGTTGCCTATAAATTGTCGGTCCAAGGGAAAGAAAGAGTCAATTTGCCTTAAAAGAAATTGATTAAAGGCTGCTGTATTCATCATCTCGCTGGAAAACAAGAGTGACGGAGTAGCAATTATATCTTCCACCAAAAACTTGGGGTGAACTTTTTTTCGCACGAGACGAAAATATCAGAGGTCAGGTTTTAGACAAGAGTCCATGTTGGTAAGTCCTCGACTTAGGACCACAACGGCGCCTAAAATTGTTAAGTGTGTCTTGCCCCATTTTATGAAGTTTCTTGCCTCTGTTCTTAAGTGAATCCCTGCAGTTTAGATAAGTTAGTAACCTGGTCGTGAAGTGTAATCCAGCTTCCCCATTGGCTCGTCGGAAGTTCACAAAAGGGGACCGTCATAAAGACGAGTCAGTCGCAGAGCGATCACGTGACCCTGGGGATGCCGCAGACGGTCGTTGAGTGGGGAAAAAACGGTCCTAAATTGCTTTGTTTTCCTTGGTGACGTTGTAACTTTGAGCGGTCACTAAATGAACCGTTGTAAGCCGAGGACTACCTATTTTCCCCACTGCTTCTCCCTTTGCAGGACTGGAGGCCCTAATGACACTTCTGGGGGTGAATGTCAGTTTTCCATTTGAACGGAAAGGTGCTTTTTTTCTAAAGGAAACTGGACTGTTGTGAAGGAGGAGGAGGAGGAGGAAGAGGAGGAGGAGACGAGGAGAAGGTGGAGGAGAAGAGGAGGAGGAGAACAAGAAGAAGAGGGGGAGAAGAGGAGGAGGAGGAGAAGTAGTAGAAGGAGAAAGAGGAGGAGGAGGAGAGGAAGAGGAGGAGGAGAAGTAGTAGAAGGAGGAAGAGGAGGAAGAGAAGAAGAGGAAGAGGAGGAGAAGTAGCAGAAGGAGGAGGAGGAGAAAAATAAGAAGAGGAGGAGGAGAATAATAATAAGGAGGAGAAGGAGGAGAAGAAGAGGAGGAGAAGAAGAAGAGGGGGAGAAGACGAGGAGGAGGAGAAGTAGTAGAAGGAGGAAGAGAAGGAGGAGAAGGAGGAGAAGAAGGAGGAGAAGGAGGAGGAGAAAAATAAGAAGAGGAGGAGGAGAATAATAATAAGGAGGAGGAGGAGAGGAGGAGGAGAAGAAGAAGAAGAGGGGGAGAAGAGGAGGAGGAGGAAAAGTAGTAGAAGGAGGAAGAGGAAGAGGAGGAGGAGAAGAAGAGGAAGAGGAGGAGGAGGAGGAGAAGTAGTAGAAGGAGGAGGAGAAGGAGGAGAAGGAGGAGGAGAAAAATAAGAAGAGGAGGGGGAGGAGAATAATAATAAGGAGGAGGAGGAGGAGGAGGAGGAGGAGGAGGAGGAGGAGGAGGAGGAGGAGGAGGAAGAAGAAGAAGAAGAAGAAGAAGAAGAAGAAGAAGAAGAAGAAGAAGAAGAAGAAGAAGAAGAAGAAGAAGAAGAAGAAGAAGAAGAAGAAGAAGAAGAAGAAGAAGAAGACCCCAATTGGGATGTTTAGGGCTGAGCCACAGGGAGACAGACCCCCCACACACACACTACTCCTAATTTGCACCCAGGGTTTTCGGAGTCTGGACTGCCAGACCGGTGTGCAAATGCCGTTTGTGAGGATGCAAAAATACACACACACACAAACACACACACACACACACACACACACACACACACACACACACACACTAGAAACGGTTCCTTCCCTGCCTCGCATACATCCTGCTTGTCAGCAAGGAGAGGTCATTTATAGCGAAACATCTGGCATGTGCAATTCCACCACCCCCTCCTGCCAAATGCATCTGTAGCTTTAATTAGGTTATCCCCTGGGAATGTCAAGAGTGGAGAGAAACGGAGAAAGCTTTCCCGGAGGGCAAACGAGAGCATTTGGGCCTTCTCGGGAACGCAATCGCTGACTCGGCAGTTTTTCCTCTATTGTGCAATTCGTGGTGAGAAAACCCTCCCGTGGCTCACCGTGTGAAGGTCGCGGTTAAGCCACGTGTCAGAGTGAGGGTGTCTTTCCCCCGGGAGAACGGGAATCCCGATGGCCTGTTTCGCACCCTTGCCTTCTTGCCAAACATTGGATGGCTCCAGATGTATGAAAGAAAGGAAGGACAGGTGTTGGTCTTGCCAGATAGGCTGGGCAGGAAACACAGCCAAATAAGGTGGTCCTCGTTTATTGTAAAGCTACGTTAACAGAATCTTGCAAGTCTGAAAGTACAATTCTCCCGCGGTCTCCTTTACAGCCTGAGAAACTAGGGAGGGTCCCTTCTGAGCTTCTTACCCCTTCCAATATCCAGGTGCAGAATATGGAGTCTCTTATCTGATCATTCCCTTGGCTGTGTCTCTTTTTCTCATCTCCCAAGGTCCTTCTCACCCACTCCTAAATGAATTTTTGCAAGTCTGAAAGAACAAATCTCCCTTCGTCTCCTTTACAGACTGAGAAACTAGGGAGGGTCCCTTCTGAGCTTCTTGCCCTGTCCATTGTCCAGTTGTGGGGCCAGCTGACTCTTATCTGACCCTTCTCTTCACTGTGTCTCTCTCTGCTCCATCTCACTTCCGACTACAAGAACCTTGCAAGACTGAAAGAACAAATCTCCCACTGTCTCCTTTACAGACTGAGAAACTAGGGAGGGTCCCTTCTGAACTTCTTGCCCTGTCCGTTGTGCAGCCGTGGGGTCAGCTGATTCTTATCTGACCCTTCTCTCGCCTGTGTCTCTTTTCCCTGTCTCCCAAGGTCCTTCCCACATATCACTGCAACAACCTTGCAAGTCTGAAAGTACAATTCTCCTTCCGTCTGTTTTACAGACTGAGAAACTAGGGAGGGTTTCTTCTGAGCTTCTTGCCCTGTTCGTTGTCTAATTGTGGGCTAAGCTGATTGTTCCCTTGGCGGTATCTCTTCAAGGTCTTTCTCACATATTATTACAGCGGAAAACCAGAAGAAATCAGTTTGGCTCAAGGACCATTAGTGTTTCCTCCAGAGCTCCTTCCTTCCTTCCTTCCTTCTCTCCCTTCTTTCTCTCTAAGTCCCTCCTTTCTTCCTTCTTGCCCATCCTCTCTCTCTCCCTTCTTCACTCCCTCCCTGTCCCTTCCTCTCTCCCACTCCGTCTTCTCTTCCTCTTCCTCTCCTTTTAAATATACACATACCGCTCTATGTTTTATTTTGCTATCTCCTTGTTATAATTAGTTGGCCCTAATGCTCTTAATCCCAAGAAAACCTTAGCAGGACTCCAGCAAATTTTAGACTTAATACAAATTAGCATAGCTTTACGCTCTTGCGGTGTTTTATAAATTGCAGTACAACTCGCGACCTTTTCCTAGTTATCTTACTTACTTAAAAGCATTTAGATCACTCGTTGCAAAATTAATTGTAATTTTATAGAATCCTTTCTGCATTTTTAATACCCGTACTCTGCGATTTTACCTTCATCTCGTTACCTTTACCTTGTTTTATTCTACGAACACGATTTTCCTTTTTTAAAATTCTTGTTTTATTTCATTAGTTCTATGCTGGTCTATCAGCAACGTCAAAGTGGATTGATTGATCTTGATGTGTTGTTTGTCGCTTGTTCCCACATCCAAGTTAAAGGGGCTGGTTTTGGCTGCCATCTGGATATCTACCAGTTGGTCTTTTCCAGCCAGTTTTGACCAGAATTTGCTCTACTAGAGATGTTGAGACTCTGGAAAGAGTGCAGAGAAGAACAGCAAAGACGATTCGGGGGCTGGAGGCTAAAACATATGAAGAACGGTTGCAGGAACTGGGCATGTCTAGTTTAATGAAAAGAAGGACTAGGGGAGACAGGATAGCAGTCTTCCAGTATCTCAGGGGCTGCCCCAAAGAAGAGGGAGTCAAGCTATTCTCCAAAGCATCTGAGGGCAGGACAAGAAGCAATGGGTGGAAACTAATCAAGGAGAGAAGCAACTTAGAACTAAGGAGAAATCTCCCGACAGTGAGAACAATTAACCCGTGGAACAACTTGCCTCCAGAAGTTGTGAATGCTCCAACACTGGAAGTTTTTAAGAAGATGTTGGATAACCATTTGTCTGAAATGGTGTAGGGTTTTCTGCCTGAGCAGGGGGTTGGACTAGAAGACCTCCAAGGTCCCTTCCAACTTTGTTATTCTGGACTCCCCGTGATTGTAAATCTTTTATTTTTTTTATTTTTTAAGCAACCGAACCAACTTTCCCAAGCGAACTTTGAAAAGGAGGTCGCTTTGCTTGGCGTCCCCTCGAATCCGAGGCCGGAGCCAGGGGTGTGCTTGGAAGCCCAGCCCCCACCCTTCCAAGATTTTCCACATGTTACCTAAGCTGGCATCTGCTCGAGCGAAATCTTTGGCCTTTATGGGCTGCGTTGGGTAGGCTTCCCAACTCCCTGCCCATCCACTGCTGGTATTAATGCTCTGGGCAAAACGATGCGTTAATAGGACATTAGCAATATGGCGTGGCAACGTGGAAGAACATCGTGGTAACATTAAGATAAATCCTGGAATGGAAACGTATTCCGTATCTGGATTTCAACTTTCCTTCACCCCTATTTAGCCAAGGAGCGAGAGTCAAGGGGATCCTGCATAAGGAGCAACCATGATCAGGCTGGAATTTAGGAATGGACAGTTAAAAATGCGGATGGTCAGATTTGCAGATGGCCCAAAGACAGCAGAGAAGGAAAATGACCGCAGAGATCGTTTTAAGATTCAGGAGGTGAAATATGGAAGGTAACAATATTCTTGAAAACTTCCAGTGATGGAGCCCCCCAACTTAAGCCATTCCACTGATGAATTGTTCTCACGGTCAGGAAATTCTTCCTTAGTTCTAGGTTGCTTCTCTCCTTGGTTAGTTTCCATCCGTTGTTTCTTGTCCTGCCTTCAGGGGCTTTGGAGAATAGGTGGAAAACCCCTCCCCTCTTCTTTGGGGCAGGTCTTATTTTCAGGGAAACACGGTAGATTCTTGAGCCTATCTGTGGCCTATTCAACTGCAAATGTCCTCTGCAAATTTGAAAAGTTCCCCTCCACTAAATCACTGATGAAGATTGATGGACAAAACCGACACCCACAGGCAGTGCCCTGTGAAGGGACGTCATTTCCACGTTCAGGGAAGGAGAGGCGCTTTTAATCTCTTGTCGTTTCCATATCTAAGATTGGGTCGAGCCGCGGTTACCGTTTTTTTTTCCAGATGGCCCGGAGAGATAAATCCCCCCCAATCGGCTGCTCTTCCTTTGGCCTCATAAATGTGAGATTATTATTATTATTTTTTTGCAGGGGGGTTGGAGAAGGAGGGAGGTCTAAGAGACAGCGCTGTGTGAAAGTGCGCGCACCGATTCCCTTCGGGAAGGCAGCTCCGGTCGGGCGTGTTGCATTAAAAATAGAAGCAATTCTCTCCAAAGTGTCACCTTGCATTCATTCCGGATGTTCCCAGTGGACCCCGCACAAGTGTTTTCCTTTACTGGCGTCCGTCGTGCGTTTGCTGACAATATGGAAAGACGGATCAGGCTGTCAGAGGCTTTCCTCTGGCTCACCAGCCTCTCCGTCAAGTCATTCATAAAATAAACATGTTCGCAGCCGGCTATCGGCTGATAAGAAGCTAACGCAGCCTGAGCAGTAAAGGCAGAATTCGTTCTGTCATCCTTGAGTTGCCCTGTCTCTTTCTTTCCCCCCGCAGCTTTTTGGTCTCCTGACTTGAGGGGGGTATGTACCCCTCCGTTCCGCCCAGAGATGGGTTTCACATCATTTTACCACCGGTTCGCCACACACCGAAAATGTGAGCGTGCGCAAACTTCCGCGCATGTGCTTTTGCTCACGTGTGTGGCTTGCACGCATGTGCACGGCTTAGAAAATGCAGCTAAATAGGACAGCATAGTGCCGGGGCAAGTCAACACTACCGGTTTTCCCGAACCGGCTGCATACCATCACTGGTTCCGCCACTGGAGGAATAGGGGAGGGATTTTGGCAGGGCGGGGGGGGGGGGGGGGAAGGCGAGAGCTATGGAAAAACGGTGCTTTTCGGGACCATCCTGTCAGGCTTTCAAGAATAGTCCAAACAAGAAGCACCCATAGAAGAACTCACTCTTCATTGTTTTATTCTACGTGGACAGAATCTTGCAAATCTGAAAATCTCTCTCCCCCCTACCCGCTCACCTTTGCAGCCGAAGAAACTAGGGAGGGTCCCTGCTGAGATGATTCCCGCACCCATTTTTCCTTCTCTGGGCTCAGCTGCCTCTTATCTGATTATTGTCTAGTCTGCGTCTCTTCCTCCTGTCTCCCAAGGCCATTCCCACATCCCATTATAATATTTCTGCCCCCTCTTCTTTACAGCCAAAGAAACTAGGGAGGGTCCCCGCTGAGATGCTTCCCGCACTCCTTTTCCTTCTGAGGGCTCAGCTGCCTCTTATCTCTTTGTCTGAAATGCTTCTCCTATCTCCCAAGGTCATTACAGAAGCAGAATTTTGCAAGTTTGAAGATACCTCTTTCCCCCCCTCCTCTTTACAGCCTAAGAAACTAGGGAGGGTCCCTTCTGAGATGATTCCCACTCCCCTTTTCCTTCTCAGAGCTCAGCTGCCTCTTATCTGACCTTGTCTAGTCTTCTGCCTCTCGAGGCCATTCCCACAGGCCATTACAATAGCTCTGCCCCTTCATCTTTACAGCCAAAGAGACTAGGGAGGGTCCTTTTCGCTATGCTTCTCATTCCCCTTTTCCTTCTCAGCTGCTTCTTATATGACCACAACCTAGTCTCTGGATCGTCCTTACACATCAGTGGATGCCACCAGTTGCCCATTATATGTTAGTGAAAAGGGGACTCTAATTAAATTACTCATCTGTGGAAATATAAGGGTTGCCATGGCAGTTAAGAAGCCTCGGTATCACAAGCAGAGGAAGGGGTCTGCAGAGAGGAAGAGAGAGAATTAGCCTCCTACCCTGAGTATGGTTTCCACAGTGGATGTGCAATGGACTGTGAAAACGACCTTGGGAAACAGGAAGAAAAGCCGCAGACCAGACACTGGTCACAGAAGAGGCAGCTGAGTCCTTAGAAGGAAAGGGGGCATGAGAAGCATCTCAGAAGGGACCCTCCCTACTTTTTTTTTTTTTAAAGCTGAGATTCTAAATTAGTTAGAAAGTGAATAATACGGTGGTGTTGTGTCTCGGAGAAAGGGAATTCCATCACATAGTCTAATGGTCTGCGGGAAAGGCCTTGAGAGAAGGAGGAAGAGACACAGACTAGACAATAATCAAATAAGAGGCAGCTGAACCCTTAGAAGAAATAGGGGTGGGGGAAGGATCACAGAAAAGACCCTCCCTAGATTCTTGGGCTGTAAAGAAGAGGGGGCAGAAATATTGTAATGGTCTGTGGAAAAGACCTTGAGAGACAGGAGGAAGAGATGCAGACTAGACAATAATCAGATAAGAGGCTGATGAACCCTTAGAAGAAATAGGGGTGTGGGAAGCATCTCAGAAGGGACCCTCCCTAGATTCTTTGGCTGTAAAGGGGAGGGGGGAAGAAACAGATTTTCAGATTTGTGAGATTCTAACGGTTTGTGAGAATGGCCTGGGGAGACAGAAAAAAGAGACACAGACTAGACAATAAGCAGATAAGAGGCAGCTGAGCCCTCAGAAGGAAAAGGGGCGTGGGAAGCATTTCAGAAGGGAGCCTCCCTAGTTCCTTTGGGCTGTAAAGAGGAGGGGGCAGAAATATTGTAATGGGATGTGGGAATGGCCTTGGGAGACAGGAGGAAGAGACGCAGACTAGACAATAATCAGATAAGAGGCTGCTGAACCCTGACAAGAAATAGGGGTGTGGGAAGCATCTCAGAAGGGACCCTCCCTAGATTCTTGGGCTGCAAAAAGGAGGGGGCAGAAATATTGTAATGGTCTGTGGAAAAGACCTTGAGAGACAGGAGGAAGAGACACAGACTAGACAATAATCAGATAAGAGGCTGATGAACCCTTAGAAGAAATAGGGGTGTGGGAAGCATCTCAGAAGGGACCCTCCCTAGATTCTTGGGCTGTAAAGGTGAGGGGGGAAGAAACAGATTTTCAGATTTGTGAGATTCTAACAGTTTGTGAGAATGGCCTGGGGAGACAGAAAAAAGAGACACAGACTAGACAATAAGCAGATAAGAGGCAGCTGAGCCCTCTGAAGGAAAAGGGGGGTAGGAAGGAGAAGGGACCCTCCCTAGTTTCTTAGGCTATAAAAAGGAAAAGGGAGACACGTACTTTCAGATGTTCAAGAATGTGGAACTGGTGGAACCGGTATTGAAGTGTGCTCCTTGGCTGGACTACCTCGCAAGGCTGACACCATCCTAGATTTGGTCATGCCGGCCTCTGTCATTCCTCTGTCCAGTTCACACAACCCTCCGTCCCACAATTTCGCTCCCTCCTTTTTTTTTTCCCATCCGCACAACCGCAACTAAATCAGGTAAGGCCACCGTGGCCCAAACAACCAATTAGCACAAATCAACATGATTAAATAATTGCTTCGTAGTGTTTGAAAATCCATCGCCTCGGCGTAATTAAAGGTTGTCTTCGTTGGGAATGCAAATTTTGCTGGAAGGAGCGAAGTCGGCAGAGTCTACGAGGAGATTCCCAACCGCCCACCCCCAGTGACCGGGCCCAGGAGGAGAAAAGGTAGACAGAGAATTGACCGTTCTGGAACTTTCCTTTTGCAGCTTCTCAGAGAATCAGATATTAGAACAAAGAATGAGCCAGGAGGGACCTTGGAGGTCTTCTAGTCCAACCCCCTTCTCAAGCAGGAGACCTTATACTACTCCAGACAGGTGGGTCTTTTCCGTCTTTTCTTGAAGACCTCCAGTGATGGAGCACCCAGAACTTCTGGAGGCAACTTCTGTTCCACTGGTGAATATTTCACAATCTCACATTCTCTGGGATAGCCCCTCGAGTGCTGGAAGATGCTATCGTGTCACCCCTAATATTCTTTTCTCTATTAGAGTAGACGTACTTAATTCCCTTAACTGTTCACTGTAGGGCTTAGTCTCCAGACCCCCTGACTGATCATCTTGGTGGCTCCACTTGGTTGATCAGTCTTGGTGAATATATGTCTCCCAGTTAGGAAAAAAAAACTACTCAAACTGGAAGCATAAACTGATCAAATAGCGAGCATGTATATGGATGTGCATGAGACAGAGAGAGAGAGAGAAAAAAAAAAAGAGAGAAAAAGAAAGAGAGGGGGAGAAAAGCGAGAGAAAGAGAAGGAGAAAGACCGAGAGAAAGAGAGGGAGAGAAAAAGAAAGGGAAAAAGAAAGAGAGAGAGAGAGAGAAAAGAGAGAAAAAGAAAGAGAGGGGGAGAAAAGAGAAGGAGAAAGACAGAGAGAGAAAGAGAAAGAGAGGGAGAGAAAAAGAAAGTGAAAAAGAGAGAGAAAGAGAGAGAGAGGAAGAGAGAGAGAAAAAGAAAGAGAGGGGGAGAAAAGTGAGAGAAAGAGAAGGAGAAAGACAGAGAGAGAGAAAGAGAAAGAGAGGGAGAGAAAAAGAAACTGAAAAAGAGAAAGAGAGAGACAGGAAGAGAGGGAGAAAAAGAAAGAGGGGGAGGAAAGTGAGAGAAAAAGAAGGAGAAAGACAGAGAGAGAGGGAGAGGGAGAGAAAAGAAAGAGTGAAGAAGAGAGAGAGAGAGGAAAGAGAGAGAAAGAGAGAGAGAGAAGGAGAAAGGGAGAAAGAAAAAGAGAGACAAAGAAAGAGAGCAAGAAAGAGAAAAAGAAAGAGGAGAAAGAGAGAAAAGAGAAAAAAAGGGAGAGAGAAAGAGAGACAAAGAAAGAGAGCAAGAAAGAGAAAGAGAAAGAGAAGGAGAAAGAGAGAAAAGAGAAAAAGAGGGAGAGAGAAAGAGAGTGAAAGAGAGAGCAAGAGAAAGAGGGAGAGAAAAAGAAAGAGAGAGAGTGAAAGAGATCAGAATTGCATTCCCGCCGTCCGTCAGTCAGCGTGTCAGAAGTGACCCCTGGGTGGATGGGGGGAGCCCAGCTTGTCTTACGTGCCGAATCCCCCCCCCCAGGTTGCTGAGGGGCTGCTGGGAGGCCCAGCCTGGAGCGGAAGGAAAAGCCAAAGAAACGCAGGTTCCTTCCATCCTTGACGGTGCGGATTTCCAAGCAGCTGATTAGGAACCCCAGGCACGTTCTAGACAATGCGGGAACCTTCCAGAAGACATTTCTCCACCCCCCACCCCCCCAAAAAGCATGCATGGTTGAAAAGGCTTGATGCTCAGCTCTGCTCTGCTCTGCTTCCCTCCCCCATCCGGGGAAGGTGGTCGTTTAGGATGTTAGTCCACAAGGGAGTAGTAGGCAGTTGGACACGGCTCCAAGGATTTGGAGAAATAGTTTGCAGGATGGGTTTTTTTGCAGGGGGAACATGAAGATGGGGGGGGGGGAAGGGGGGATTCAGGATCTAAGGAGGTTTAGAGGTGGGGTGGCGAGTTATTGGCCTCCCTGTGAATCATTGAGCATAGAAGGAAAGGGTTGAATGGGAGCTTGGAGGTCTTCTAGTCCAACCCCCTGCTCAAACAGGAGACCTTGTATCAGTCTGGATAAAGGAGGGAGGGAGGGAGGGAGGAAGAGGGAAAAAAAGGAGGAAAGAAGGATGGACAGATGGAGGGAGGGAGGGAGGAAGCAAGGAAGGAAGAGGGGAGAGAAAGCAGGAAAGAAGGAGGAAGGGAGGGAAGGAAGAAAGGAAGGAAGGAAGGAAGGAAGGAAGGAAGGAAGGAAGGAAGGGAAGAGAAAGCAGGATAGAAGGCAGGATGGATGGATGGATGGATGGATGGATGGGAGGGAGGGAAGGAAGGAAAGAAAGAAGGGGAAGAGAAAACAGGAAAGAAGGCAGGATGGATAGAGGGAGGGAGGGAGCAAGGAAGGAAGAGGGGAGAGAAAGCAGGAAAGAAGGAAAGAAGGAGGGAGGGAGGGAAGGAAGGAAGGAAGGAAAGAAGGGGAAGAGAAAACAGGAAAGAAGGCAGGATGGATAGAGGGAGGGAGGGAGGAAGCAAGCAAGGAAGGAAGGAGGAGGGGAGAGAAAGCAGGAAAGAAGGAAGGGTGAGAGGGAGGGAAGGAAGGAAGAAGAGGAAGGGAAAGCAGGAAAGAAGGATGGATTGATGGAAGGAGGGAGGGAGGGAAGGAAGGAAGATACACCTGGGATAAACCTGCATTGTATCTAGAATAGGAGGCAGCTTTAGTGCCACCCAGAGAGTGAAGTCACAGGCAGCTTTGGCAGAAATGCAGCAGGTGAGATCCAGGTTTCCTCCAGGAAGAATTCCAGCGGCCCAGAAGACGCAGGTTGCAGTTGGAAACGTTTTGTCCACCGGGGGGGGGGGGAGGGCCGTTTTGCCCCCCTATCCGAATGGTTCGCAGGGTGTCGTGTCAAGCAAGCAGGGCGTGAAATGCAGCCTGTTTCTCGTGTTATTGTAAATGAAGACGTCAAGATGGGAATCTTTCCGTTGGGCAGGGGAGGCAGGCTACAAGCGATGGATTGATTATGTGCCAGCCAGCTGATGTTGACTCGGAGTGGACACAGGGATAGATCATCTCCCTCCCTCCCTCCTTCCCTCCCACCCCCACATCCACTACCTGTCAATCATCCATCCGAGTAGTATCTTTCTCTCAGGATACATCCATCCCTCTGCCTCTCTCTCCCCCGCCTGCCTGCCTGCCTGCCTGCATATCTATCTATCTATCTATCTATCTATCTATCTATCTATCTATCTATCTATCTATCTATCTATCTATCTATCCACCATCCATCCATCCATCTATCCATCCAGGTATCTATGTATCCAGGTAACTATCTCTCTAGCTTTCCATGTATCTAGGTATCTATCTATCTATCATCTCTCTCTCTCTCCACCCATCTACGTGTCCAGATATCTGTCCGTCTGTCTGTCTGTCTGTCTGTCTGTCTGTCTGTCTGTCTGTCTGTCTGTCTATCTATCTATCTATCTATCTATCTATCTATCTATCTATCTATCTATCTATCTATCTATCATCTATATCTATCTATCATCTATATCTATCTATCTATCTATCTATCTATCTATCTATCTATCTATCTATCTATCTATCATCTATATCTATCTATCTATCTACAGTATCTATCTATCAATCAATCATCTCTATTTATCTATCATTCTATCTATCTATCTATCTATCTATCTATCTATCTATCTATCTATCTATCTATCATCTATCTATCTATCTATCATCTATCTATCTACCTATCTATCTATCATCTCTATCTATTTATCTATCATCTATCATGTATCTATCTATCATCTAGCTATCATCTAGCTATCTACCGTGTTTCCCCAAAAATAAGACCGTCTTATATTTTTTTGAACTCCAAAATAAACGCTTGGCCTTATTTTGGGGGAGGTCTTATTATTTTGGGGCCCGTGGAGCAAGATGGGGCTCCTCTTGCCCCATCTTACTTGATTTCCAGCTCTGCATTTAAATATTTTTGGGGAGGGCTTATTTTCAGGGGAGGCTTATTTTCATGGAAAAGCTCAAAAGCCCGATTGGGCTTATCATCAGGGGAGGTCTTATTTTCGGGGAAACAGGGTATCTATCTATCTATCTATCTATCTATCTATCTATCTATCTATCTATCTATCTATCCATTCATCTATCATCCATCCTACCTCTTTCTCTCTCCCTCCCTCCCTCCCTCTATCCCTCTGCCTGCCTGCCTGTCTGTCTGTCCATCTATCCGTCCATCTCCCTAGCGCCAATAGCAATAAACCTCCGTCAAATCTACGGACGAAAATTATGGTTATCTCCTAGTAAGCGGCCTGTTTGTTTCTTGACCAATCTGAAAACAATTCAATTATTCATTGCATTCCATTCTTTCCACCCTCCTGGGAAGAGTCACAGAAATTCACCTCCTGTTTTTTAGGGAATCTTGACAAACACTTGAGAATCTCCGGGCTTTGCGAGGTGGGAATATTTTGAGGTCAATGTTCATTTTACGATTCTATTCTTAGACCTGTTTGTGTTCTATTTTGCTCTATTGCTTTGCTGACTTCGCCGCAGACGGCCCTTCTCGCTACGGCTCACGGTGTTTTCCAGATTTTTAAGATCCTAAGAGTTCAGGTTTTCGACGCAAGAGACACAGTTTATACCTGCCCTAGAAAGAGAGATGGGAAAAATCCCTTTCCGGCAGGACCTGCCTACCTGGTCTCTAACTGCAAGGAGAGGTTTTTCACCTCTACCCGTACTTCAAGCAACTCTGAGAATTTTATTTATTTATTTGAAGACTCCCATCAGATCGAGGTACAGATCTAATGATAGCATCTTCCAATATTCGAGGGGCTGCCCCAAAGAAGAAGAGGGGGTCCCCCTGATCTCCAAAGCTGTTGTGACCTAGGCTTCCTGAGTCATTAAAACACACGAGTCGTCCCAAAAACCTCTTCTATTGCAACAGCTGTGAATTACGTTCATTCACAGCTGAGTCCCAATTAGTTGCAAAAAAGTCCTGCGAAAGAAGTCCTTCGGGATAATCACCAACCTTTATCTCCCTTGACACGCTGCCAAAGACCTACTTGGCAAAGCCACACGGAATCCAGAATCAAACAGAGATGCCGACTGGGAACAGAATTAACAACGTTGCTTTCCTGCAAAGGGCCCACGTGCCTTTGCTGCTCTTTTAAGCCTTCTGGGAGGGGCCAATCATCTCCAGGCCTTACTCCAGAGTCGTCCCTTTTGTCTTAAATGTTCTTGCCTTCTGGCAGCTCTGCGCATGCGCACACTAGGAACAGGCTCCCTCTGTTCCTCTGCCTCACTGGCGTCCGACTCTGAAGGCTCCGGAGTCCGCACATAACTCCCTGATGGCCCTGGCCCCCTCTCTACCTCCGACACAGAGCCCTCGTCCGAGCCCTCCCCAGGCTCCAGGACTGGCCCATGTTCCTCCCCAGCCTCCTCAATGTCCGACTCCACTGTCAGCTCCGCAGGCTGCTGGTGGACCACAACAAAAGCCCCTGAAGGCAGGGCAGGAAGCGATGGATGGAAACTTATCAAGGAGAGAAGCAACCTGGAACTAAGGAAGAATTTATGACGGTCGCAGGATCCCATGGATCACGTGATCCCCTTTTGGGATCGTCTGGCCAGCCAAAGTCAACGGGGAAGCCACTTAACAAGCATGTTGGTAACTTAACAACGGCAGGGATTCGCTTAGCAACTCTGGCAAGGACGGTTGTAAAATGAGGCAAAACTCACTCAGCTGGCTCGATGAATTTTGGGCTGGTCGTAAGTCTAGGACTAACTGTATTCTTCCCCCCCCAAAAAAAATATCTTCCCAAGAGATCCAAGAAGGTAAGGCGAAGGAATTTCCTGGAATTGAGACATCATGCTAGCTAAGCTAATGTTCCAGATTTGGGATACCTAATCAAATTAATTGCTTGATCGCAAAAACAGTTGCTCTGCAGGCTGGGTTGATCGCAAGCAGAACATCGGATTTAGTCCCTATCAAGCCGGGTCTCCAGGCTCAGATTTTTCTAGAAGGTCCCAGCTACGGTGTGCAGAAGTGTGGATTAAGTGTGGATTAAGAAGAGGGGTGTCCTTTGCACCTCCAATTAATATTCTGGGGGTCTCAAACTTTTGTTCTCTCAGAATTTGCAAGGGGGAGGGGGCTTCAGCTGGGCTTTCCGAGTCTCCACTCCTTCCTTTCTTCCATCCTTCCTTCCCATCCTTCTTTCCTTCTTTCCCTTTCCCACCCCCTCCCATCTCTTTCTCCTTCCTTTCTTCCCTTCCTTCCATCCTTCCTTCCCATACTTCTTTCCTTCTTTCCCTTTCCCACCCCCTCCCATCTCTTTCTCCTTCCTTTCTTCCATCCTTCCATCCTTCCTTCCCATACTTCTTTCCTTCTTTCCCTTTCCCACCCCCTCCCATCTCTTTCTCCTTCCTTTCTTCCCTTCCTCCCTTTCTTCCCTTTCCCTCCCCCTTTCTTCCCTCTATTTCTCCTTCCTTCTTTCCTTCCCTTTTTCTTTCCCTCCCTCACTTCCTCCCTTTGTTCTCTTTTCCCTTCCTTCCCTCGCTTTCCCACCCTATCTCTTTCTCCTCCCTCCCTCTCCTTCTCTTTTTCTTTCCCTCCCTCCCTTCCTCCCTCTGTTCTCTTTTCCCTTCCTTCCTTCTCTTTCCCACCCTCACTCCTATCTCTTTCTCCTTCCTTCCTTCCTTCTTCCCTTCCTTTCTCCCCTTTTTCCTTCCTTCTTTCCTTCCCTTTTTCTTTCCCTCCCTCCCTTCCTCTCCCTCCGCCCTCCCTCCCAAAGAACCAACGCAAGGAATAGGAACTCTTTCGCCAAAAGCGCGGAAGGAATCCTCAGCAGACATATAATCCTGGATGCCATAAATAGCTTCTTCCACCCCATTGAAAGCCTCAGGAATTACACTCTAAATCCTGGGTATTTTATCCGTCCTTGGGGGAACATCCTTCCTGGCTTAATACCTGTCAGCCTTGGGAGCTGGACCAAACCAGAAGGACACTCAGAAGTAGTCGCTGTAGCTTTACTGCAAAGTGACGTGAAGAGAATATTGCAAGTCTGAAAGTACCGCTGTCCCCCGCCCCCCATAACTTTAAAAGCCAAAGAAACTAGGGAGGGTCCCTCCTGAGATGCTTCCCACACCCCTTTTCCATCCCTGGGCTCAGCTGCCTCTTATCTGCTGTTGTATTGTCTGCATCTCTTCCTCCTGTCTCCCAAGGCCATTCCCATAGACCACTGCAATATTTCCGCCCCCTCCTCTTTACAGGCCAAGATACTAGGGAGGGCCCCGTCTGAGATGCTTCCGACACCCCTTTTTCCTTCTGAGGGCTCAGCTGCCTCTTATCAGACTGATGTCTATGTGGCTTAACCTCCTGCCTCCCAAGGCCATTCCCACATCCCATTACAGGAGCAGAATCCCTCTTCTTTACAACCCAAGTAACTAGGGAGGGTTCCTTCTGAGATGTTTCCCACACCCCTATTTCTTCTCAGGGTTCATCTGCCTCTTATCTGATTATTGTCTAGTCTGTGTCTCTTCCTCCTGTCTCTCAAGGTCTTTTCCACAATATTTCTACCCCCTCACCTTTACATGCCAAGGGAGGGTCCCTTCTGAGATGCTTCCCTTTTCCATCCATGGGCTCATCTGCCTTTTATCTGACTATGGCCTAGTCCGCAGCTCTTCCTCCTGTCTGTCAAGGCCATTCCCATAAAAAGGAGTTGAATCCCTCAAGTATGAAAGTCTCTCCCCCTCCCCCTTCCCCTTTACAGCCTAAGAAACTAGGGAGGGTCTCTTATGAGATGCTTCCTGTGCCCCTTCTGAGGGCTCAGATGCTTCTTATCTAACTATTGTCACACCTGCAGCTCTTCTTCCTGTCTCCCAAGGTTCTTCCCACAGGCTATATTTCTGCCCCCTCCTCTTTGCAGCCTAAGAAACTAGGGTGGGTCTTTTATGAGATGCTTCCTGTGCCCCCTTTCCTTCTGAGGGCTCAGCTGCGTCTTATCCATCACATCTGCGTCTCTTCCTCCTGTCTCCCAAGGCCATTCACACAGACTATGACTATATTTCTGCCCCCTCCTCTTTACAGCCTAAGAAACTAGGGAGGGTCCCTTCTGAGATGCTTCCCACTCTCCTTTTCCTTCTGAGGCCTCGGCTGCCTCTTATCTAACCGTGGCCTACTCTGAGACACTTCCTCCTGTCTCCCAAAACCATTACATTACCATTTGCAACCATATTTCCACACTAAATCCCATACAGAACTGCAGAGGGGAAAAAAAAAGAACCACAAAACCATCCAATCGCAGAGATCCGGGTTCGAGTCTGGCTCCAGCGCCAGCAAGGGAGAAAGTCACCTCGGAAATATTTGCTTCTACCGAGTTGCTTTTTGGGAGAAGACGAATGCATCCTGAAGGCTCACCCTCAATAAGCACGAGGCAGGCGCCCCATTCATAACCCAAACGCAATGAATTCATCCCACTGCAGAT
>JAXLNS010000009.1:32519487-32531987 GCA_037215915.1 Pantherophis vulpinus | reverse complement strand
GGGAAACACCACGGCGCGTGCCAAGCAGTTTTCCTTCCCTGCCAGCTGCAAAGAAGTGGGTCTGCAAAGCTGAACATGAACTGGAAGGGACTTCAGAGGTCTTCTAGTCCAACCCTCTGCTCGAGCAGGAAACCCTACCTAGACCATTTCAATCAATCAATCAGAACAGAGATGGAAGGGACCTCGGAGGTCTTCTAGTCCAACCCCCTGCTCATGGCAAGGAGACTATCGCGGTCAAACAGTTGTCCTTTTTCTGCTCAATTCAGGAATTGAGAGGAGAGGTCTTGCTTCAACTTGGTCTCTGGGTCAAACGCTTCTTCCTCTCTGTAGAAATCCAGTTTCACCCAAGGAGAATACAGCAGTCCTCGACTTATGACAGTTCACTTAGCGACCGTTCAAAGTTACAACGGGGCTGGAAAAAAGGGGGCGGTCTTTTACACTTACAACATTGCAACCTTTCCCCTGTCATCACGTGATCGAAATTCAAGCTAGGCAACGGACTCGTATTTATGACGAGCCGCAGTGTCCCCTGAGAGGTCACGGGATCCCCTTTTGCGACCATCTGAGTCAAATCAAAGTCAAGGAGGAAGCCAGATTCACTGAACGTCCGTGTGGCTAACTTAACAACTGCAACAATTCGCTTAACGACGGTGGCAAGCAAGGTCGTAAAAATGGGGCAAATCCCACTTTCGCTGAGCAACATAAATTTTGGGCTCAGTTGTGGTCATGTTTATCCTGCCCTCTCAGAAGGTCAAGGGGTACTTTGTCAAACACTTTGCTGAAATCAAGATATATTGTGTCTAGCGCAGTGATGGCTAACCTTTTGGGCATTGTGTGCCAGGAGCGAGGGAGAGCGCGGGGGGGGGTAATGTGCGTGTGTGCCCACAGCCATAATTCTATGTGCCCACCCCAGCGCACGCAACCCCCCTCCCCCTGCTCCTAGCACACGATGACCCGGTGGGCCCGTTTATTTCTCTCCCCAGGCTCCAGAGCCTTTCTAGGAGTCTGGGGAGGGCAAAAACAGCCTTCCCTACCCCCCTGGAGGCCGAAAATGGCCCGTTTGCCAACTTCCGGTCCCAGCTTCCCACCTGGAAGTTGGCAAATGGGCTGTTTTCGGCCTCTGGAGGGCATGTGGGGGGGTAGGGAAATCTGTTTTTGCCCTCCCCAGACTCCTAGAAAGGCTCTGGAGCCTGAGGAGAGAGAAAAACAGGCCTTCTCCACCACCCCCCGTGGCCTCTGGAGGCAGGAAACAGCCTGTTCCCCTACTTCTGCTGAGCGCAGAAGGCCGGAGCTGAGCTCATGTGCCCACCGATATGGCTACACGTACCACCTGTGATAGTTTCGCCATCACGGGTCTAGCGCATTCCCACAGCCTACTAAAAAGTTATTGAGTACAAAAACAATGAAATGTCATCCTGCCAAGCTCTTGATAAATCCATGTTTTCTTCTGGAAATACAGGATTGGTTTCAAAGTACTACCGTGTTTCCCCGAAAATAAGACCTCCTCTGAAAATAAGACCTCCCCCCCCCCCGAAAATATTTAAACGCGTAGCTGGTCCCTGTCATTTCCTCTGGTTAGGGTTTAGGGAGACAGAGCTGGAAATCAGGTAAGACGGCAAGAGGAGCCCCCTCTTGCTCCACGCGCCCCAAAATAATAAAACCTCCCCAAAATTAAGGCCAAGCGCTTATTTCCAGGTTAAAAAAATTATAAGACAGGGTCTTATTTTCAGGGGAAACACGGTAACAGCTGGCTGCTTTGTAATCTGTTCTAGAATATTTCCAGAAAACAATTTTTCTGCATCCTCTTTTTCCCCTCTTAATTTCCTGCAAATATTCCTCTTCCTTCCCTTTTCCTGCTTGTTTCCCTTCCGTCATTCAATCATTCTAAAACTTTTTTTTTTTTTTTTAAAGTTCAACCGGAATCAAGTTTCCTTCGGCACCCTAGGATTTGAATCCGATTTATTTAAACTCCTTCAGAATAAAGAGGTATTCCCTAATCGTATTTCCATCCATTTCTATCTTTTGCAGCCGGCTCTTCCCCGCCAGCCCCTGCTCACCCCCCCCAATAGCTGCAGCCATTATTCTACGTTGCGGTACAAAGACTGAAGTTTCGGGGAACGGGGTGGAAATGGCAGAATAATGAGTGAGTCGCTCTCGAATTAACAGGGGAAATCAAGCCTGGGAACTGAGGTTTTTATTTTATTTTTTTAACCACGATCGAGAAACTGATTAGAGTAATTAAAATCAGTTTCGCTGCTGGGTTTGGCTAGGAAAATCGACTAGAGAATGTGAGAATTGAGAAAGTCAGACGGGGTGACTTCTTATCCCCCAACTTCAAGGAGATGCTTTGTCATCCACGAGGAATAAACTGAGTTACATTAAAAAAAAAAAAAATCAATCATGGCTTTTGAGGG
The DNA here is from genome assembly GCA_037215915.1 of Pantherophis vulpinus. Taxonomy (NCBI): domain Eukaryota; kingdom Metazoa; phylum Chordata; class Lepidosauria; order Squamata; family Colubridae; genus Pantherophis; species Pantherophis vulpinus. Next base: position 32,529,573 of record JAXLNS010000009.1, on the reverse strand, counting down.
GTGTCAGTATTCGGGGGGGGGGCAGAGACCCACAAAGAGGAGCAAGAATTCAGGGTGTCTGCTTTGAGTATTTCTGTTGTGACTTAGGCTCACTTAGTCATTACAAGACACAATTAGTCCCCAAACAAACCTATTTTATTATAACAGCTGAGAATCACTTCATTCCCAGCTTAGCCCAAATTAATTCCAAAACAAGTCCTTCAGAAAAAGTCCTTATCACAAACCTTTATCTTCTTTGGCACCCTGCCAAAGGCTTTTCTTGGCAAAGCCCCATGAAGTTCAGAAACAAGAGACGCCGACTGGAAACAGATTTAGCAACGTTGCTTTCCTACAAAGAGCCCAAGAGCCTTTGCTGCTCTTTTAAGCCTTATGGGAGGGGCCAATCATCTCCTGGCCTTACTCCTGAGTCGTCCTTTTTGCTTTAGTTGCTCTTGTCCTTCTGGCAGCTCTCCTCATGCGTGCACTAGGAATAGGCTCCTCCTGTTCCTCTCTGATGTCCGACTCTGGAGGCTCCGGAGTCCGCGCGTCACTCCGGGTCAGGAAGGGAAGTCACGTCTGAATGAAACACCTTTGGGGATTTTAAATTCAACATCCTGACTGATGTCTAAATCTATCAAGTTTTGGACAAAGAAAATAGCAGCTGTGGGAAGTCTAGCTTGGACGATTATCTGAAAAGCCCCAGCAATTTTCATTCAATCCCTGCTTTAAAACTTAAAAAGCCACTAATACGATAATATCTCCCCGAATGCCTCCTGGATTAGAATGGCGAAGATTAAGAAATAGAACAATAAAACAGGCTGATTAAACCTGCAAAATGACACGTCCGTTCGGCTCACTGGTGAGGAGGAAGTCCTTCGGAATAGAGCTGGAAGGGACCTGCGAGGTCTTCTAGTCCAACCCCCTGCTCAAGCAGGAGACTCTACACATAGATGATTAGATAGATAGATAGATAGATAGATAGATAGATAGATAGATAGATAGATGGATGGATGGATGGATGGATGGATGGATGGATGGATGGATGGATGGATGGATGGATGGAGGGAGGGAGGGATAGATAGATAGATTATAGATGGATAGATGGATGGTTGGATGAGTGGATGGATAGAGGGATAGATAGATTATAGATGGATGGGTGGATAGATAGATAGATAGATAGATAGATAGATAGATAGATAGATAAATAAATAGAGGGATGGATAGAGGGATAGAGGGATTATAGATGGATGGATGGATGGATGGATGGATGGATGGATGGATGGATAGAGATAGAGATTATAGATGATGGATGGATGAATGGATGGATGGATGGATTATAGATGGATGGATGGATAGACAGTTAGACACAGAGACAGACAGACAGAGAGAGGGATAGTGATAGATAGATAGATAGATAGATAGATAGATAGATAGATAGATAGATAGATAGATAGATAGATGATAGTGATAGATAGATAGATAGATAGATAGATAGATAGATAGATAGATAGATAGATAGATAGATGAAATTAGATAGATAGATAGAAATACAGAAAGAAATAAAGACAGAAATACAGACAGAGAAGATGACAGACAGATGGATTGATGGATGAATAGATGATAGATAGATAGATAGATAGATAGATAGATAGATAGATAGATAGATAGATAGATTTGTATTTTCAGTCTTGCAAGGTTCTTTCCATGTAGCTTTACAATAAAGTAGAATTTAGCTCATCTGGTTGCCATTCCTATCCGGCTTCTTCCCCCCAGGAGGCCAACATAGATATTCCTGACTCAAACTGAGTTGGATAGAAAGCCAATAATCCACAGATAAGGGTTGTTGTTTTTTTGCCCGTTTGCAATTCCTGAAGGGCTCCTGGATCCCTCACTTGTAAGTCTGTTTGCGCAGAAGACAGTTCAGCTACGTTGCTCAGGAGAGCCCCCAGGTAGGTATAAAAACCGCAATAATTCTTCAACCGTGCAGTGTAACGGAATACCGATATTTTTTTTTCTCCCCCCTTCTTGTTTTCTAATTTTCATTTTAGGAATGCTGATTTTCAAAGCTGGCAGTCTTCCAAAAAAAAAAGAAAGAAAGAAAAGAAAGGAAGGAAAAAATGCCCCTACCAATTGCTAGCAAAGTCTGCACATTGTCAACGTTCACACACAGGTTATTAAATCAGGACGTTCCTACAACTGCAAAATAGAATCCCAAGGCTGGTAGGGGACCTTGGAGGTCTTCTAGTCCAACCCCTTCCTCGAGGTAGTAACATGCACTCCGAGCCAAAATTTAGGCAAGCGTGCTGGGCCTACAATTACGATACGACAAAATTAACCTGGGTTTACTTTAGGGTGGCCAATGTTTGATTTGTCTTCAACACCATCCTGAGATCCACCAACTCTCCTCATCAACTAAGATGGCCAAATGACTTTCTCCTTACTCTGTTGTTGTTGTTAGCTGCGAACTTGTCTCTGACCCATCGCAACCCCATGGACCACGTTCCTCCAGGCCTTCCTGTCCTCAACCATCCTCTGGAGTCCATTGAAGCTCAGGCCGTCTGCTTCAGTGACTCCATCCAGCCACCTCCTTCTCTGCTGTCCCCTTCTTCTTCTTTTGCCCTCCATCGTTCCCAGCATTGGGCTCTTCTCCAGGGAGTCCTTCCTTCTCATTAGGTGGCCAAAGTATTTGAGTTTCCTCTTCAGGATCTGGCCTTCTAAAGAGCAGCCAGGGTTGATCTCCTCTAGGACTGACCGGTTGGATGGCCTTGCGGTCCAAGGGACTCACTCGCAGGAGTCTTCTCCAGCACCAGAGTTCAAAGGCCTCAATTCTTTGGCCCTCAGCCTTCCTTATGGTCCAACTTTCACAGCCAGACATTGCAACTGGGAAAACCGTAGCCTTGACTATACGCTCTTTTGTTGGCTGGGTGATGTCTCTGCTTTTTAGTAAGCTATCTAGGTTTGCCATAGCTTTCCTCCCCAGGAGCAAGCTCTACTTGACCTCAAACTGCATTTTTTTAAAAAAAAATTCACAGCAAAACCATTCAGGAACTGGTGGAGAAAAGAGTTTTATTCCGCTTTGCTCCTCTCTTCAACTAAGTGAAAGAAACAACTGGGGCCTTAATTCCCCAGGATTCACGTCAACAACAACCGTCAACAAACAAAGATGATAAAGGATCGATCTGAAGGCTAAACCATGATGATGATTGAGGGAACTGGAAATGTCTAGCCAAAGAAAGAGAAGGACTTGGGCTGACATGATAGCATCTTCCAATACTTGAGTCAACCTATTTTCCAAAGCACCTGAAGGCAGGACAAGAAGTAACACACCAGTACTTATCAAGGACAGATCCAACTTGGAATTAAGGAGAAATTTCCTGACAGTGAAAACAATTACTCGGTGGAGCAACTTGCCTCCAGAAGTTATGGGTCCTCCTCCATCACTGGAGGTTTTCAAGGAGAAATCGGACAGCCCTTTGTTTGAAGTGGTCTAAGGTCTCCTGCTTGAGCAGGAGGTTAGTCTAGATAGAAGACCTTCCAACCCCTAGGATTCTATGATTCTGAGATAGATAGATCAGATAAATGGCAGATGGATGGATGGATGGATGGATGGATGGATGGATGGATGGATGATGGATAGATGGATGGATGGATGGATGGATGGATGGATGGATGATGATGGATGGATGGATGGATGGATGGATGGATGGATGATGGCTGGATGGATGATGGATGATAGATGGATGGCTGGATGGATGGATGATGGATGGATGGAGGGTTGGATGGATGGATGGATGATGGATGGATGGATGAAGGATGATGGATGGACGGATGGATGATGGACGGACGGACGGATGGATGGATGGATGGATGGATGGATGGAACAGCTTGCCTCCAAAAGTTGTGGATTTTCCATCATTGGAGGTCTTCAAGAAGAGCCTGGACAGCCATTTGTCCAGAAGGACTTGAGCAGGGCCAGAAGGCCTCCAAACTCCCTCCCAACCCTATGATTCTGCATTCTATGTCCCATCTTTGCAAGGCCCTGGCCACCAACTTCATGAGATGGTTCCTACTGGTCCGTGAAGTATTCAGATCTGCACTAGGAACTTTCCCAACACCTGGCTTCAGCTTCACCCATGGTTGCGAGACTCATAACCGCAAAGCTGCCAGAAGGATGACAGAACCGTATTGAAAGCAATTACGGTGGCACTAGGAAAAAAATAATAATCATCTAGCCAACACCTGTCTGATGCCACCCCTTTGAGAAAGACCAGGTGAGGAAGGTGTAAGGAAGTTTCTTCCTTAGGGTATAAATTTAGAAAGCCTACTGCTCCAACAGGCTTTCCATTCCGCTGATCCTTCTAGCCAGAGAATCAAGGTGGGATTATTTTGAGTTTCTTTCTCACGCCTCTTCTCTTCTGAGTCCTGATGTCTTTTATTTTTCATTATACCAAGGTTATCTTGGCGTTCTTCTCTGCCCCCTTAAGAAGGGATTGAGGAATTGATTATCTGCCATCGAGGCAACTCGGCTCCTAGCAACCGCACAGATAGATCTTCTCCGGGGTGACTTGTCCTCCACCTGGCCCTTCAGATCTTCTCAAGGTGCGTCCATCGCAGTTGTTAAATTCAAGCCCATCCGTCTCTCCGCCAGCCATTCCCTAATTCTCTGTCCTTTCCGAGTATTTTTGAGATTTCTCTCTAGGGAGTTTGCATAAGGAGCCTCCTGCGTAACAAACTGAGCCTTGATCTCTGAAACGGTTTCTCGCTTGAGCAGAGGGTTGGACTAGAAGACCTCCAGGGTCCCATCAAGGGCTACCTCTGTATTCCAAGTGCAGTCTTGCATCAAGGTGGTATAAAGCAGTACTCCTAACCCTTCACATGATGCTGTTCTTCTTTTGATTCAGCTTAGGACTGAGGTGGGCTTTTTTTGGCAGGTTGATTTGAAGTTTTAAATCCTTTTTTTTCCTTTTTTCTTTTTCCTGTTTCACAACCTTGGAACCACTTGGAAATTCTGGTCATCTTTGTTTTCCCTGCAAGCTGGACGGAGCAAGGGCCGATCCTGGCCTGCCTTTTGTTTTTTTTCTTCCAAGGACTCTGTCTGCTTCAGATAACGGCCTCAAACAATGTGGCCAGACAGTGGATCAATTTGGGAGGGTTTAATGCGCTGGGAGGGAAAAGGCCTGTGGCTTAATACCTCTTCCCTCCTGACCGCAAGCGCCATAAAGGTCTATCTTCAGTATATTTTTTCCTAAATGTTCCTGGCATGCAAGCCTTAAAAACACACACACACACAGATATACAAACTTTTTCTGCCCAACTGGACATTAGCAAAGGGTTGTTTTGACAAACGGCGCATGGAGAAGGCAGGCAGAGCATCACCCACTCAAAGGGAGACAAAGGAGTTGAGAACATTTCCTACGTGGCAGAGAAGGGATTGCTCCTATAAATTCTTCCGAGAATCTTTCCCACAGTAACGGTGAGAGGGATCCAGCGTGGAAAGAGGAGCCAGCCGTGTGCGGTGGCAGCCAAAAAAAGCTAATCCGATCCTTGGCTGCCTAAACAGAGGCATAGAATCATCACACAACAAGGTGATAGGTGATTGATTGAATGATTGGATAGGATAGATAGATGATAGAGACATAGATAGGTAGATAGGTATGTTGTAACTTCGAGCCGGCCACTAAATGGAGTGTCGTAAGTCGAGGACTGCCTGTAGAGACAAAACCAAAGTTTCAGCCGGGAACCTGATGGTCTGATTCTCAGTGATGAGATCCATCCCCTTCGTGGAACAATATTTCCTCCATCTCTGGATCTGCAATTGGATTTTGTCTCTGTAAAATAATTTCCCGCCCCCCCCCCCCATCCCCAGGGCCAGCGGGGAGAAATATTTCATCTCAAATTCTCTCGAACTGAAGGAATCAATATAAGTGTCGGCCTACATTTATGGACAGTGATCCCAGTGCTGTAATTTGAAGCTAGTTTTTTTTTAAAAAAAGCATATTTGGGGATGTAAAAATAGGAGGGGGGAAAAAGGATGATTTTTCTCTGTCTTAACAGAGTTGGAAGGGACCTTGCAGAGGTCATCTAGTCCAACCCCCTGCCCAAGCAGGAGACTCTACATCTGCCTCTACCTAGGATCGAACTCACAACCTCCTGATTGTGAGGCAAGAGCTCCACCTCTTGGCCATAGCAGTTACTCCGATGCTGGAAGTTTTTAAAGAGAAGATTGGCTGTGTGTCTGGGATGGTATATAAGAGAACTCCTGACTTGGGCAGAGGGTTGGACTAGAAGACCTCTGAGGTCCCTTCCAGTCCTGGGATTCTACGTTCTTGGATTAATGCTTAAACTAGGCCAATAATCTTTCAGCACCCTGGACAGCACCCCGAGAACCTGTCTCATTAAGACATCGAAAGTCGGAATCTCTTCCAAGGTAGTGCTATGACAAATTCATTATATAATTTAATTAAGTGGTCATTAGGGATTGACTTTCTTAATCCAAGACCTAGTTAGAGCAGGGCACAAGCTTTACCATAGCAACTTGAAGAGACGTGGGTTCCGACTCCCAGAATTCCCTTTCGATGTGTAACCTCGGTGTATGCCTCCTTGCTCTCGTGTAATCCCTTTCTCTGCAATCTCTCAATTCTAAGGAGTAGTGAAAACTCAAGGAAGTCCGACTAGATCCTTCTGTGTTTTGCTTTGGGAAGGATGATCATTCTTTTTTGGTGTTGTCCTCACTGCTCCTCAGTATCATCTGTTTCCCAGCAACAATTGACCAGTGGAACAGCTTGCCACCAGAAGTTGTAGGTGCTTCATCACTGGAGGCTTTTAAGAAGAGACCCGAGAGCCGTTTGTCTGAAATGGTCTAGGGTCTCCTGTTTGAACAGGGGGTTGGACTAGAGGACCTCCAATGTCCCTTCCAACTCTGTTTACTCTGTTATTCTCCTCTTCTTTTGGCTTTCCTGGTTCTCTTTTCCAATTCAGAAATTGATTTCAAGTTATCAGCTATACATCACCGGTTTTTGGGACCCAAAGCAATTCAGCAGTAATAAGATCAGTGAAATCAGCAAAAGAGCAACAAAGATGATGAGGGGACTGGAGGCTAAAATATACGAAGAAGGGTTGCAAGAATTGGGTATGTCTAATTTTTTTTTCTTTTAAATTTGATTTATATGCCGCCCTTCTCCGGAGACTCAGGGCGGCTTACAATGCGCTAAGCAATAGCCTTCATCCTTTTGTATATTTATACAAAGTCAGCTTATTGCCCCCACAAACTGGGTCCTCAATTTACCTACCTTAGAAAGGATGGAAGGCTGAGTCAACCTTGAGCCTTGGCGAGATTCGAACCTGCAGTAATTGCAGGCAGCTGGTCTTAATAACCAGCTGAATAACAGGGTGCCTTAGACCACTGTACTACCAAGGCTCAAGGTAATTTAATGAAAAGGAGAATTAGGGGTGACATGATAGCAGCCTTCCAATATTTAATACTTATTTATTTAATACTTCTAAATTATTTTAAATTGATATCTATTCTGTTTTTAAATAGGCTGTACACCGCCCTGAGTCCTTCGGGAGAAGGGCGGTATAGAAATAAAATTATTATTATTATTATTATTATTATTATTATTATTATTATTATTATTATTATTATTATTATTATTATTATTATTATTATTTGAGAGGTAGCCACAGAGAAGACGGGGTCAACTTATCCTCCAAGGCCCCCGAAGGCAGGACAAGAAGCAACGGATGGAAACTAACCAAGGAGAGAAGCAACCTGGAATTAAGGAGAAATTTCCTGACAGTGAGGACAATTAACCAGTGGAACTGCTTGCCACCAGAAGTTGTGGGTGCTCCATCACTGGAGGTCTTCAAGAAGACTTTGGACAGCCATGTGTCTGGAATGGTCTAGGGTCTCCTACTTAAACAGGGGGGTGGACTAGAAGACCTCCAAGGTCCCTTCCACCTCTATTATTCAATGTTTTGATACAGTTGGGTTTTCCGGAGCCTGGAATGGACTCTGGCCAGTTCCCACAATGGCCAGTTCCCTGGGAAAATGTTTTTGGTCTCCGTCCAGCCTGCTTTTCTATCTCCTGCTTACGTGGGTGCCGAGAGAAGGAAGGGCATCGTATTGAGGTCTTGTGGAAGGCAGCCAGACAGATGGTGGTCGGATGGCCTCGCTCTGATTTTGCAGCCGGTCTTTTTCCACAGCCTGAAGGAAACCAGGGAAAAAGCTTCGTCGGGGTTCCCTTCTTTATTCCTTCTCCTGTTTTCAGGCCATGCGGACAAGGTCAGGCCTTCCAGATAGCTCAAGAAGCAGGGAGGGGAAAAAAACTCACCCACAAACTGCTTTTTCGCAGCGCAGCGCATGGCAGGGAGTTATTCGCTTGAATTGCTTTTGAATGGCAGGACCGCCTCTGCGGAGGTTTTAATTGTTTTGGTCCCTTTGATCCGTGGCACAGGTGGCCCTTCGACTTGACAAACAGTTCGGTTAGGGAATCGTTCGAAGTTGCAACGGCGCTGGCCGTTTTTCACCAGCCGTCGCAGCATCTCTGAGGCCACCCGTTCAAAATTCAGAAGCCTTGGCAACTGTTGATGTTACCTAGTTGGGTAATGAAACGCCTGCAGGAGGAGGAGGAGGACCGAGGGTGGGGGTGGAGAAGGAGGAAGAGAAGGAGGGGAAGGGGAATGAAAAGGAGGAGGAGGAAGAGGAAGAGGAAGAGAAGGAGGGGGAGGAGGAGGAGGAAGAGAAGGAGGGGGAGGGGGAGGAGGAGGAGGAGGAGGAGGAGGGGAAGGAGGAAGAGGAAAAGGAGGAGGACAGGGGGGATGGAGAAGGAGGAAGAGAAGGAGGGGAAGGAGAATGAAAAGGAGGAGGAGGAAGAGGAAGAGGAAGAGAAGGAGGGGAAGGAGAAGGAGGAGGAGGAGGAGGAAGAAGAGAAGGAGGGGGAGGGGAAGGAAGAGGAGGAGGAGGGGAAGGAGGAAGAGGAGGGGAAGGAAAATGAAAAGGAGGAGGAGGAATGGGGATGAGGAGATGGAAGAGACGGAGGAGGAAGAGAAGGAGGAGGTGAAGAGGAAGGAGGAGGAGGAAGAGGAAGAGGAAGAGGAAGAGAAGGAGGGGAAGGGGAAGGAGGAGGGGAAGGAGAATGAAAAGGAGGAGGAGGAAGAGGAAGAGGAAGAGAAGGAGGGGAAGGAGAAGGAGGAGGAGGAAGAAGAGAAGGAGGGGGAGGGGAAGGAAGAGGAGGAGGAGGAAGAGGGGAAGGGGGAGGAGGAGGAGGGGAAGGAGGAAGAGGAGGGGAAGGAAAATGAAAAGGAGGAGGAGGAATGGGGATGAGGAGATGGAGGAGACGGAGGAGGAGGAGAAGGAGGAGGTGAAGAGGAAGGAGGAGGAGGAAGAGGAAGAGGAAGAGAAGGAGGGGAAGGAGGAGGAGGAAAGGGAAGGAAGAGGCAGAGGAGGAAGAGGAGGAAGGGGGAGGAGGAGGAGGAGGAGGAAGAGGAAAAGTAGGAGGGGAAAGGGAAGGAGGAGGAAGAGGAAGGGGAAGGAGGAGGAGAAGGAGAAAGAAATTGTGATTATACCTACCCTCAAAAAATGCAGGGAGGAGGAGGAGAAAGAGGAGGAGGAGGAATAGCAGTAATAATAATATTCTCCTATTTTGAGATTCTAAGAAGGCGGAAAAAGGTTTGTCAGATTCACGGAAGGATAAAAACTGTGTTGGGAGTCTTCCTTTATTTTTCTTTTCTTTTTTCTTTTTCTTTTCCAACGTAGTTTGGCCCAGAAGTCTCCCAGCATCAAAGGAAGGGCTAAGAACCTGCAGCTCCCAATTTAGCTGCAAATGAGCGCATTAAACCCAGCTCTCCAGACGCTCGTCCTGGAAAGCAAGGCATGGAGACTAAACAAAAGAACCAAAACAGCAGGAAGAGCTCCGAGCAGGCGGGAGAGAAAAGGCTGGGAGAAGCCCGCTCGTTTTATGAATGAGGTGGAGCCTCCACAGGACGACTTCGGAGAGCTGGTGGGAAAAAAAGAGAGGAGAAAACCCACCAAGGGGGAGGATCAAAGCAACCTTGTACGTCCTGTGTTTGTCTGGGTTTTGGCAAATTAAGAAGACTGCAGAATAA
>JAXLNS010000009.1:32494487-32514487 GCA_037215915.1 Pantherophis vulpinus | reverse complement strand
GCACCTTATTTATTCGAGAAAGTTAAAAAGACCAGCCTGGATTCCCCCCCCCACCCCACACACACCCTTCTGCCTTATTCTTGTCCCGTTAATAATTTCCTTAAATTATTGGTTGAGGAATTGGGGAGCCAGGTGAAAACCCCTTCCCCATGCTGGGTGCTTCCCAAGGAGAAAAGAAATCCATTTAATATCCGATCCGCAACTTTAAAGATGGATCTGCCGGAGAAACGCTTTAAATTTACGAGGCCCAACTTAGCCATAAAATCTACAGAGGGGCCTGTGTTGGAAAATTATTTACAGATTGGTACAGGTAATTATCACATTGTTTGACAGCTTAAGAAAATCCTGAAAAGAAAAAAAAAAAAAACCAGGAGGTTAAGGCAGGTTGTCCTTGACTTATGACCACAACTGAGCCCAAGATTTCCTGTCGCTAAGCGAAATGTTTGTTAGGTGAATTTTGTCCCGTTTTACAACCTTTCTTGCCTCCGTTGTTAAGTGAATCTGGCTTTGCCCGTTGACTTTGCTTCTCAAAAGGTAACTTGGCCACCGACTCGTATTTATGACGGTTGCAGCGTTCCCTTCTGGCTAGTCAGTGGGGAAGCCAGATTCACTTAACAACCATGTGACAAGATAGGTCGCAAAACTCGCTTAACAAGCGTCTCTCTTAGCGACGGGAAACCTCCATTGCGGTCGTAAGTCGAGGACCCCCTGTAAACTATCCGAGGTCACCAACATCTTCATCATCTTTTTTTTTCCCCCGGACATATTCGAAAAGGTATTCTAAATATCTTGAGACGGGCATTAAAGGGAATTAAAAATGCCAGGAGAGATGGTTACGCAAAAAATAAATTAAAGCCGCTTCCTGAAATATTATGCAAGCTAAACACTTTTTTGGGGGGGGGGGGGAGAAGCTTAAAAAAAATTATTTTTATTATTTTTTCCCCCCAGCAGATGTTTCCTCTCCGCTGCCTGATCCTTCGGGTGACATGCAGAAGACACCAAAAAAAAAACAAAAAACAGAAATTGTTTGAAAGGAAACACGGGGAAGGTTGCAGAATCGTTACTGCAGCAAAATGCATCCCCAAAGCGATGGGGAAAATTTTTTTTCTCCGTTTTCTCCTGCTTATCGCTGCAGAAACAATGATATTTCGTAATGCAAGGCTTCCTCCGGTTTTTTATTCTGCCTTAGAAGCAGTAAATCAATTTTGATGATCTTAGAGACAAGGCAGGTCTTCGAACTCACTCTCAAATTGGGCCCCAAATTCCCGTTGCAAAGCGAGATAGCTAAGTGAGTCTTGCCCCCTCCCTCCCGTTTTTTATCTATCAAATTACACTCCTTCAACACCACCACCCCCTTTGAGGTTTATTCATTCATTCACTGGGTCTCCGGCTTGAGGGGGGAGCGGGGTTGGACTAGATGACCTCAAAGGTCATTCTGTTATTCTGCAATCCCAGATCGACGAATGGCTTGCTGCTAGAAGTTGTGGCTGCTTCATCGCTGGAGGTGTTTAAGAAATGACTGGACCAGTCACTGGTCTGAGATTGTATAGGTTCTCCTGCTTGAGCAGGGGGTTGGACTAGATGACCTCCGAGGTCCCTTCCAGATCTATTCTGATTGCTTTGATTTGATTGATTGATTGATTGAAATGGTCTAGGGTCTGCTACTTGAGCATAGGGTTGGAGTAGAAGACCTCCAAGATCTCTTCCAGATCTATTCTGATTGATTGATTGATTGATTGATTGATTGATTGATTGATTGATTATGGTCTGGGGGTCTCCTTCTTAAGCAGAGGGTTGGACTAGAAGACCTCCAAGGTCCCTCCCAACTCTTGTTATTCTATAATCCCAAATCACTTAATGAATGGAGCGGCTTGCCTCCAGAGATTGTAGGAGCTCCATCACGAAGAAGACAGCTGGATACCCAGAATGGTATGAGGTCTCCTGCTTGAGCGGGGGGTTGGACTAGATGACCTCTGAGGTCCCTTCCAACTTTAAAAAAAACACAGCTCTTGCTAGGCTTTTGATCAACCCAAAAGGTTCTTTCTTTTTTCTTCCACTGTTTTGGTTTTTTTTTTTTAAGAAAAAATCTGCTCGCAAAAGTCAGGATCCCTTTTCCATCTCTTGTTCCATCTCTCTTTTCCATCTCTTGTTCCATCTCTCTTTTCCGTTTTTTCTGTCGAGCTCGCTTGCAACCTGTTTCCAGAGCAATTCAAAATGGACCAACTCTTCTTCCCCCTTCTCGGTGGATTTACTGTCTCTCTTACTAAGTGTCAAGTAGCTCCATCTGTTTTGCAGGTCATAAAGAAAGAGAGCAATCTTGTCTCAGAGAACAAGCCTGGATTTAGGATTTTTTATCGTTCAGAATCCCCGAATAATAGAAGAACAGAGGGACCTTGGAGGTCTTCTAGTCCAACCCCCTGCTCAGACAGGAGACCCTATACCAATCCAGACAAATGGTTGTCCAATCTCTTCTTCTTTAAAACCTCCAGTGTTGGAGCATTCACAACTTCTGGAGGCAAGGAGTTCCGCTGGTTAATTGTTCTCTCTGTTAGGAAGAATACAGAATAGAGAATAACAAGAGTTGGAAGGGACAAACTAAACGCAAACCTCACTTAACAAATGTCTCACTTAACCACAGAAGCGTCGGGCTCCATCGTGGTCATAGGTTGAGGACAGGAGCCGCGGTTGAATTTTCTACCCCGCCACTCTGTCCGTCGACAAATTTTTTTTTTTAAAACGAATCATGTTTTCTTCGGTTACTTTTTCCTTTCGTCCTTTCGCAAGAAGGTAAATTAGAAAAAACAAGAAACAGATTCGGATTAAGAGAGTTGGAAGGGACCTTGGAGGTCATCTAGTCCAACCCTCCTCCGCCCAAGCAGGACACCGTACAGAATAGCCGTCCGGTCTCTTCTTGAAAGTTTCAAGTTCTTTGAAAGAAAGAAAAGAAGAAGAGATGGATATTTCTTCCGCATCCCCCAGCCCTGAACAACAAGGGGAGCCCACTCCCCATTCAAGGACATCATTCCTGTTTATTTATAGACATTTTTTTACTCTCCTGGAAAAAACAAAACAAAACAAAACAGAAAAGCAGACCCATTAGCTAAACCAACCAGCTGTAAATTTAGGCAGTCTCTCTACCTCTATTTATTAGTTGATTTTTTTTTTTAATTATGGCAAATTGATTATGAGCACATCACCAGGGATGCTTACTAATTAGAAGTTTAAGGAGGGGGATGATGGATTTGGGGGAAGTCTGGGATGACTTCCACCAAGAGATATAAAAAATAATAATAATAATAAATACAGTCAGGCCGGGCAAATTCTCACGGCTCAGGCATCCCTAATTTTATTTTATATATATATAAAATAATATATATATATTAATTTCCAAATCCTGGAACTGCAAAAGCTTTGAGTCCGCCCCGATTAACAGGAATCCTAATTAAACTGCTTGAAACGATCGTTCGGCCTTGGATTGAACCAGCGGTGGGTTTCCAATATTTTTATTTACCGGTTCCCCTCGCAACATGCCTTTCGCGCATGCGATCTCGAACCTGGCTCCTGGGTTTCATTTTTTTCCCCGTTTTTCTTTTTCCCCTAACCTCCCGGGGAACCTGCTTTTCTATAATTTAAGCCCATTATTTGGTGCCCTGGTGCCTGCCTGCCTTGCAAAGGTAGTCCATAGCCAGGAGAACTAGCTTTATTGTTACTGTAAGGTTACACAAACCTTCATCTCCCCCTGCGGCCTCCCCTTTACAGCCTATGAAACTAGGGAGGGTCCCTTCTGACATGCTTCTCGCGCCCCTTTTCCTTCTGGAGGCTCAGCTGCCTGTTATTTCACTGTTATCTAGTCTGCGTCTCTTCTTCCTGTCTCCCAAGGTCTTCCCACTGTAGTATTTCTGCCCCCTCACCTTTGTAGCCCAAGAAAGTAGGGAGGGTCCCTTCTGAGATGCTTCCCATGCCCCTTTTTCCTTCTGAGGGCTTGGCTGCCTCTTATCTGACGGATGTATAGTCTGCATCTCTTCCTCCTATCTCTCAAGGTCTTTCCCACAGACCATTGCAATATTTCTGCCCCCCTCCTCTTTACGGCCACAGAAACTAGGGAGGGTCCCTTCCGAGATGCTTTCCATGCTCCTTTTTGCTTCTGAGGGTTCAGCTGCCTTTTATCTGATTATTTGTCTAGTCTACATCTCTTCCTCCTGTCTCCCAAGGCCATTCCCACTGATCATTAAAAGAGCAGAACCTTGCAAATCTTGAAGTCCATCACCTCCCCCCCCCCTTTTGCAGCCAAGGAAACTAGGGAGGGTCCCTTCTGATTCCCACTCCTTTTCCTCTCGGGGGCTCAGCTGCCTCTTATCTGATTATTGCCTAGTCTGTGTCTCTTCCTCCTGTCTCTCAAGGCCTTTCCCACAGACCATTATAACATTTCTGCCCCCTCCTCTTTACAGCCAAAGAAACTGGGGAGGGTTCCTTCTTAGATGCTTGCTTCCCACACCCGTTTTTCCTTCCCAGCTGCTTCTTATCTGACCGATGTCTAATCTGTTTCTCTTCCTCCTATCTCCCAAGTTCATCCTCACATACCATCACAGTTCTGGAATAAGAGAGAGGAGAGCGGATGCAGGATTTCGTTTCCCAATTCGTGCGAATTGGGAAAATTTTAAAATTTAAATTCCGTTGAAAATTAAATTTCTCGCCGCTGAACTGCATTTTATTGGATTCACCGAGACATCGATTCACTTAGCGTGAGAGCCAGGCATGCGTTTCCCACCAACAGGTGTTAAAAACAATATTCTGGTAGGTCTAAGGACGCTTTCCTCTCCCCCACCAAAAAACACACACCACTTCTTTCTGCAATGCGCCCCTTCAAAGGCCGAGAGATGTTCTCCGAGCCCTCAGCTACCTCTCACATAGCTCTGCCAGCGCCACGCAAAATTGTGTTTTCTTGCTGGCCTGATCTCTGCAGCATGGACACCTCCAGGGTGGAATTGTCGTGCTCAGGTGGCGTTGCCACCAACTCGGCTCCGACAAAACCTTCTTCTGGAGCATAATTCGCACTTGGTTCTGTCTAAAGTTGGTGCATCACTTTTCTGTAATAACACACAGAGAGACAGAGAGAGAGAGACACGGAGGCAACGTCTAATAGCTGCAATTGCACTCCGTGTTCCCAATCATGTACCAGACATGGCCTGCGCAGGGAGCCTTGTACCGTTGCATGCGCTATTAATTAGCTTAATTGCACCTCACGGTTTCCCCCCCTCCCGCCTCCCCCCCCCCACATTCAAAAGCATGTAGGCCCGGAACAGCTGTGACCCGTTAACACCACACCGTGTGCGTAAACCAGGTGAATGGCTAAATGGCTGGAGAAGAAGGCAGGAGCAGATTTTTTTTTTCTTCTCTGTCATTTTGACTGGGGGGGGGGGGTTGGGGGAAATAAACCCCCCTCTTAAGAAAGCTGCAAATGTTCTAAATAACTGTGCGGGGGGGGGGGGGCGGAGGGATTTGCAGGTATTTCATGCCACAGATGCTGACCCAGACTTCACACGTGTCCTGTTTTCCGTGTTTAAGACTAGAATAGGATCACAGAGTTGGGAGGGACCTTCGAGGTCTTCTAGACCAACCCCCTGCTCAAGCAGGAGACCCCAGACCATTTCAGACAAATGGTTGTCCACTCTCTTCTTTAAAATGTCCAGTGATGAAGCATCCACAACTCTTTTGACCCCCTTCTCTGCAGAAAACGTGAAGTGCCGGACACTTCCGCTGTTTCTCCTGGGTTAGGAGAACCCAGAGAGGTCCAAGCGAGGCCTTCAAAGGCCAGGAGAACACGGCTGGGTCCGATGGGGCACCTTTAACCAGGATATAAGGAGGACAAGTGAGGCCCAGAGGTCCAGATCCACCAGGAAGCAGAGAAATTAGACCGAGCACTCTCTCCAATCCTTGCCAATTCAGCAGCCACCTTATTTCTCACGGACTTTCCAGGAAGGTAGGTTGTGTGGTTGCATCGTTCCCCATAGCAAAAAAAAAAAAAAAGCAGGGATCCCTATTGTCAATTAACCTGGGCATCCTTTGCACAACCTTTTCCAAAATGCTCAGCGTTTGTGCAGATGTCTCTAAAGACCACGAAACATTAACCCTATCAACTCCAATGTCCGGCACCACATTCTCGTTCTTTTAACCAGGATTTTCCGTCTTGGTGTGACATATTTTATCAACACAACACATCGCTTACAGAAGAAACGACGACAACAACTCCTGCAGACCTATATGGTGGGACGTTTTAGGCTTCCTTTTTGTGTGTGTCTGTGTGTGTTTAAGGTGGCTTTTCATTTTTTTTTTTTCCATTGTCAAAACCGTGCAGCCGAAAAAGAGAGAGACGAGATCAATCAAAACCGAGAGAGAGAGCTAAGGAGGAATCATACGCAGAAAATAAAATAAAATTTTTTTGCAATACATTGCATCCCGCAGGCCAAAATCGTTTGGGATTTTTTTAAGCGCTCAGACATAACTCTGTTACTTAAATCCCACAGAAAAATACCTGGTTGGCTTGTGACTTTTTCCCTGCCTGGAAATATCATTTGCAATGACAATAGTTTCTTAATAAAAGACCCTCCATCGTTCCGATTTTTTCTTTCTTTCTTTCCTATCTGCTAAGCAAACGGTTTTAAAATGATTTGCCACGAAAGCTAAAAGTTGCATAACGCACAGGGAGAAATCCACCAGAAGCAGAATTGAGAAAACACCGAGCTAAGAGATCTATTGATACACAACAACAACAATAACAAAAAAAGAGCCATTTCCATATTTTGGATCCTGTTATAGCTTCACCAACGACATAAGCAAATAAATAAAACCAGAGAATCTTCTCCCAATCTCACACGGATATATAGGCCTTTCCTTCCCACCATACAAAGCAACATCACAAGAAGACGGTCAGGAGAACCAAGGGAAGTCACAAAGAGGAGATCCTTCTCCTCAAAGGATCAGGGAGGACCTGGAGAAGACAGTCAGGAAAACCAAGGAGAGGCACAGAGATTGGAGACCTTCCCCCATGCCACAGGATCAAAGAAGTCAAGCACGAAAAGTTCTGGAGATGTTTTCAGCCAAGCCACCTACCTCCACGCCTTGAACTTTCAGCTTCATGTGGTCTTCCCTTGTAGTCTTCCCGTCTTTCCGTTTCTTCCAGCAATATCCATCTTTGCGATATTTCACCTTCTTCCTGTTGTAGAGGATCATAGAGCCATTTTGGGGCCTGCGAGACAAAAGAGGAGGACATGGTTATTAGGGGGCTGCAAGGTAAGGATTAACAGAATGACGGAGTTGGAAAGGACTTTTGGAGGCCTTCTGGTCCAACCCCCTGCTCAGGCAGACCATCTCAATCTACCAATCAGAATAAGAGCTGGAAGGGACCTTGGAGGTCTTCTAGTCCAACCCCCTTCTCAAGCAGACCTTAGACCATGTTAGACAAAAAGAGACGTCCAGTTTCTACTTAGCCACGAAGACTATCGCCCCAAATGCTACGAAAACCCCAACAACCCATCATGGAAGTTGACCCACCAACCTGCAGGAGATGAGAGATTCTGGCCTCCTCTGCAAAGGGGTGGCAGGACAATGGATATTGCAAAGCTTTTATCTCCTGGTTTTAATGGCCCATCTTGCAGAACTTCACTCAGAAAACTTTGTGTCTAATGGATAAAAGACTTGGTTGAAGCCAAGGCATAAAATGGCTTCCATACAGACATGCTCCCTTTGTCTCCCGAGACTTCAGACCACCTGTTTCTTTTTCCCAAGACTTCTGAGAACAGGCAAAGAGCAGAAGACTTCCTATTGGTCACAAAAAGGCTCGGTCAGGAGCCACAGCTGCACAACATTTCCAGATAATGCAAGATCAGCCCAGATCCCACCTCTGCTCTATAGAGACCTCTCTGCAACCAACTATGGAAGCTTCTCAGTGGTTTAGAACATGGCATCTCCAACCTTGGCTTGTGGACTTTAACTCCCAGAGTTCTGGGAGTTGAAGTCCACCAGTCTTAAAGTTGCCAAGGTTGGAGACCCCTGGTTTAGAACATGGCATCTCCCATCCTGGCCACTTTTCAGACTGGTGGACTTCAACTCCCAGAATCCCTCAGCCAGTAGCCAAGTCTGAAGACCCCTGGTTTAGAGTAAAACTGACCTAACTCCATGGAACTGCCCCATTGGCTCACACATTCCTTCAGCCAATTAGGAAGACCTAATGCATTTTCTAATTGGCTTGCCAAAATTGTAAGTTTGCACGATGCAATCCATTTCAGTGAAATGAGGGAAAGGACCAGCCCCCTCTTTCTCCCCCTAAACTCTTCCTCCCCTTTTACGATCCGGAATATTCTGTTTTTCACTTGGAGAGAGAGAAAGAGAGAGAGGAGGCTAATAATACAGGGGATTTAGGTTTGGTCTAGTGATGAAGGCTAGAACCAGGGAGCCTGGGAGTTCTAGTCCCGCCTTAGGCCTGAAAACTGGCTAAGGGACCTTGGAAGTCTTCTAGCCCAACCCTCAGCTCAAGGAGACCCTCAACCATTCCAGACAAATGGCTGTCCAGTGTCTTCTTGAAAAGCTCCAGTGATGGAGCACCCACAACTTCTGAAGGCAAATTGTTCCATCCGTCCATCCATCCATCCATCCATCCATCCTTTCCTACCTCCATCCATCCATCCATCCTTCACCACCCCCATCCATCCATCCTTCCCTACCTCCATCCATTCATCCTCCCCTACCTCCATCCATCCATCTTTCCCTACCTCCATCCATCCATCCATCCCTACCTCCATCCATCCATCCTTCCCTACCTCCATCCATCCATCCTTCCCCACCTCCATCCATCCATCCTTCCCCACCTCCATCCATCCATCCTTCCCTACCTCCATCCATCCATCTTTCCCTACCTCCATCCATCCATCCTTCCCTACCTCCATCCATCCATCCAACCATCTTTCCCTACCGCCATCCATCCATCCTTCCCTACCTCCATCCATCCATCCATCCCTACCTCCATCCATCCATCTTTCCCTACCTCCATCCCTCCATCCATCCTTCCCCACCTCCATCCAACCATCCATCCTTCCCTACCTCCATCCATCCATCCTTCCCTACCTCCATCCATTCATCCTTCCCTACCTCCATCCATCCATCTTTCCCTACCTCCATCCATCCATCCATCCATCCTACCCCACCTCCATCCATCCATCCATCCCTACCTCCATTCATCCATCTTTCCCTACCTCTATCCATCCATCCATCCATCCCTACCTCCATCTGTCATGTATCTTATCTATCTCAGAATCATAGACCTGGAAGGGAGCTTGGAGGTCTTCTAGTCCAACCCTCAGCTGAAGCAGGAGATGTCAACCAGACAAATGGCTGTCCAGTCTCTTCTTGAAAACCTCCAGTGATGGATCACGCACACTTCTAGTGGCAAGCTGTTCCACTGGTTAATTGTTCTCAATGTCAGGGAATTTCTCCTTAATTCTAGGCTACTTCTCTCCTTGATTAATTTCCATCCATTGCTTCTTCTCCTGCCTTCGGATGCTTTGGAGGCTGAGCCCCTCTTCTCAGGGACAGCCTCTCAAATATTAGAAGATGCTATGATATCATCCCTTGTCCTTCTTTTCACGAAACTAGCCATCCCCAGTTCCTGCAATCGTTCTTTCTATGTTTTATCCTCCAGTCCCTTCATCCTCTTTGTTGCTCTTCTCTGCACTCTTTCCAGAGTCTCAATATCTTTTTTTTTTTATATCGCGGCGACCAAAATGGGATGCAACCTTCCAAGCGTGGCCTTGCCAAGGCCTTATAAAGCGGTACTGACACGTCGAATGATTGTGATGCAATCCCTTCGTCGATGCGGGATAAACTCTCGATTTTTCATCCCCCCCCTTTTTTTCCCCCCTGCCTGCCTTCCACGCCGACTTCCTCGGCTCCTTAAATGCCGCTCGACGTCTTTTCCTTTCGGAAAATGCACTTTTTGGCACCGCCGGATGAGAGAAAATGTGGCACCACCATTTGTCCAATAAAGCAGCTGTCACTATTCATTTGAAACTGGGTGATATGAAAACCCCCCTCCCCTCCTTCTCTTCCCCCCCCCCCCACTCCACCCGATGGCTTTACCCTTACCGGGAAATTGATATCAAGGAAAAACCTGACAATATTTGTGCGATATTTTGGAAAGAGGAAGGGAGCGGGGTGCCCAACCTTTCCCCGGTTCTCCATAACCCCCACCCCCTTAAATTCGCTCCGAAGCGTTGATACTTCATCCTCCAACAGCAGCCATGAAGATGGTTACAAAAATTTATAGAAGTACATTAGTCACAGTAATTTGGCTGTGGAGCACCAAGAACCGAAAGAAATACAACAACATTAGCAGCGGTTGCAGCCATAAACAACTTGGGAACGAAAAGCTGGAGTTGGCAGCCTTCGAACCCGTAAATCCTTCGCAAGATGTGGAAGAGAAGCGAAGGAAGATTTGGGGGAGGGGGAGCCCAGGATCCCCCACCCCCCCTCCCCGTTTTCTCTCTTTTCCCGTCCTTTTCCCACAACACTGTCAAATTATGTCCTCAGACTGTATCACTCTTCTTCTTCTCCTCAACCTTCCGAGTACCTATCTCTTCCCACTTATAGCTATCACCATGTAGCTTCGGTCTTTACAATTTATGTTGTTCTGTTTCCTAGTACTTTGATCTGATTGCTTATTAGTAACCTATGACTATCGCTAAGTGTTGCATCTTATGTTTCTTGAGGAATATATTTTATTTTTTCTTTATGTACACTGAGAGCGTAGGCACCAAAGGCAAATTCCTTGGGTGTCCAATCACACTTGGCCAATAAAGAATTCTATTCTATTCTATTCTATTCTATTCTATTCTATTCTATTCTATTCTATTCTATTCTATTCTATTCTATTCTATTCTCTCCTCCTCTCCTCTCCTCTCCTCTCCTCTCCTCTCCTCTCCTCTCCTCTCCTCTCCTCTCCTCTTCTCTTCCCTTCCATATTCTATTCCATTCCATTCCATTCCATTTTTCTATTCTATTCTATTCTATTCTATTCTATTCTATTCTATTCTATTCTATTCTATTCTATTCTATTCTATTCTATTCTATTCTATTCTATTCTATTCTATTCTATTCTTATTTCCCAACAACCCTTCCTCTCCTTCTCCCCTCTTTCCCTTCCCTCCCTTCTTCTATCCTTTTCTACTTTCTTCTTTCCTCCTCTCCTTCCCCTTCTCTACTTCTTCTTCCTTTCCCCCACTCCTCCCCTCTTCCTCCCTTTCTAACCCTCTCTCCTACTCTTATTTCCCCTTCTTTTCTTCCTCTCCTTTCCCCTTTCTTCTATCCCCCTCTCTCTTTTCTCCCCTAGGACTAGATGACCTCCCAAGGCCCCTTCCAGCTCTGTTATACTGTTCTCTCTCCCAAATCAAGCTTCTGAACCTCTCCAAATCATTCTCCAAAATAAAAACCAGCCAGCCAGGTTCAGATCTGTGACTGGTCAGTTCTCAACCAACAAATCTCTCCGATAGGCAATATTTCCTGATTTATCTGTTATCAAATAATAGCGCTTCCCCGTGGAGACCTCCTTAAACGCGATTATGTTGGATTCTTTCTCTTTTTACGGCTCGGTGGCCTTTGAAAACGGCTCCCTTGTCTTTCCGGCTGGCCGATTTGAGGCCTCGGGGAAAGACGGATTTCGGAGGCGATGCGGTTTTTCCTGCGCTGGGCAGGTATGAAATTTAAGAGGCCTATCTCCCGTCTTCCATTCATCACGCTGGCTGTCAAATGGCATCAGCGTTGGGAAAACGCCGGCTCTTTCCGACATCCGACAAGGGGCATCCTCGAACCCGGGATCAGCGGAGCCTATCAGGGGGATCGTGCGAATGCGTTGCGAGCCACGGCGAGGGCATGTTTCAAATCTTTGACAGGGAAAAAAAGTTCAGATGTTGCAGCTGTTCCGACAGAGGGTCATTCGGGAGGGGGGGTTGGGCTAGATGACCTCTGAGGTCCCTTCCAGTCCTAGGATTCTACACTCTACTCCAGGGGTCTCCAAACTTGGCAGCGTCAAGCCTTGTGAACTTCAAACTCCCAGAATTCCTCAGTCTGGAATGATAAAGGGCCCAACCCCCTTCTGCTTGAGCAGGGGGTTGGGCTGGATGACCTCCGAGGTCCCTTCCAACACTGTTATTCTACGTCGTTTGTCCTCGATATACGACCACAATGGAGACCAAAATTTCCACGTCTGAGCAAGACCGTTGTTTAGTGAGCTTTGTCCCATTTTACGACCTCTCTTGCCTCCGCTGTTAAGTGAATCACTGTGGTTGTTGAGTTAGTCACCCGGTTGTTAAGCGAATCGGGCTTCCCAAGTTGACTTTGCTTGTCAGAAGGCTTCAAAAAGGGGAATCACGGGACCAAAAGGGGACACAGCAACTGTCATAAATACAAGTCAGTTAGCGACGGTCATAAGTGTGGGAAAAAAATGGTCCCAAGTCTTCTTTTTTTTCCCCCAGTGCTGTTGTAACTCTGAACAGTTACTAAACAAAACAGTTGTAAGTCGAGAACTACCTTTAAAATGACTTGTGTTGTTTGGGGTTGTTTTTTTTTTTTTTTGCTCTGAGAAATATTTTATTTTAGGCTGAATTCCCTGTTTTTTCTGTGTTCTTCTTCAAACTGCACGTCCTCTTTGCCAAAATTGAGAGGCCCGTTAAATCCGATCCCCGAGCAAACACATCCATAAATAACACCCAGGGTGGAAAGGCGATGTTCCCCCGACTATTTTTTGCACTTCTCTTCGAGTTTCTTGGGTCAGGAGATAATTCCATCGGAGTGCAAAAGGGCACACTTAATGGAAAAGGTTCAGGAGCCATGTCCATTGTCCCGAGCCGACGTCGTAACCCCACAGCTGCTATGCAGGGGGGGCTTACTCCACGGAGGAATAAACGAGAAAGAGATTGCTCTGAGCTAGTGAAGCCCAGACCTCTTAAAAGAGCCCTAAAATTCATTCTTACTCAGTTCTCCCATAAAAGGAGTCCTCCACTTAACAAAAGTTCGTTTAGTGGCCGTTTGAAGTTACAACGGCGCTAAAAAAAAAGGGTGCCCTTTTTCACACTTAGGGATCAGACTTCACGGGCCTCTCGATTTTGGCAAGGAGGACGTGCAGTTTGAAGAAGACACGGAAAAAAAAAAACCCCCAGGGAATTCAGCCTTAAATAAAATATTTCTCAGAGCAAAAAGAAAAAGAAGATCGTGTCATTTTAAAGTAGTTCTCGACTTACAACCTTGTGGGAATGACGTTGGTAGATGAACGGAAGAGGTGCTATCAAGGGAATGAGCAGATAAGAGACGACATAGCCAGTAGTGGGTTTCACATTTTGTAACCACCGGTTCACCCTGCGTGCGCTCGCTCGCTTCACGTGCGTGCACCTTCCCCACAATCACCCAGACGTCCATACATGTGCTTTGCTCACGCGAGTGCCTTCCACGCATGCGCCCGGCCTCAAAAATTGCCTAAATAGGACGGCATAGAGCCGGGGCAGATGGGAAGGCCCATCCGCGATTTTCACTACCAATTCACCCGAACCAGCTGAATACCACCTCTGGACATAGCCCAAAGCTGCTTAATAAGCGAAGAACGAAACCCTCCCTAGTTTTTCGGCTGAGATGGAGGAAATTTGTACTTTCAGGCTTGCGAGATTCTTGTGGTAGCATGTGGGAGATAGGGGGAAAGAGACACAGCCATGTGGAATAGGCAGAAAAGAAACAGCGTAACTCACAGCTGCATAACGGGCAAAGAAAGTAGTTCAGAAGGGACCATCCCTAGTTTCTCAGGCTCTAAAGGAGACGGCGGGAGAACTGTATTTTCAGACTTACAAGGTTCTTGTTGTAGTATGTGGGAGAATAGGGAAAAGAGACACAGCCATGGGAACAGGCAGATAAGAGCGTAACTCACAGCAGGCAAAGAAAGTAGCTCAGAAGGGACCCTCCCTAGTTTCTCAGGCTGTAAAGGAGACGGCGGGAAAACTGTATTTTCAGACTTGCAAGGTTCTTGTAGTAAGTGGGAAAGACTTTGGGGGACCAGGGAAAAAGACACAACCAAGGCAATAGTCAGATAACAGTCAGCTGAGCCCACAGCTGCATAATGGATGGAGAAAGAGACTCAAAAGGGACCCTCCCTAGTTTCTCAGGCTGTAAAGGAGACCGTGGGAGAATTGTACTTTCAGACTTGCAAGAATTCTTTTAGGGGTAGGTGAGAAGGACCTTTGGGGATGAGGCAAAGAGACACAGCTAAGGGAATGGTCAGATACGAGACCACATAGCTTACACCTGGGTATTGGAAATGGTAAGAAGCTCAGAAGGGACCTTCCCTAATTTCTCAGGCTGTAAAGGCGAGAGAGGAAAGATTGTACTTTCAAACTTGCAAGGTTCTTGTAGGGATACATGGGAAGGATCTCTGGAGTCATAGGAAAAGAGATACAGGTGAGGGAATGGTCAGATAAGAGCCAGCACAACCCACAGCTGCATGACGGGTGGAGAAAGAGACTCATAAGGGACCCTCCCTAGTTTCTCAGGCTGTAAAGGAGACCGTGGGAGAATTGTACTTTCAGACTTGCAAGATTTGCTTTAATGTCGTTTTACAATAAAGCAAAATTAACTCAACCAAGAGGATGTCGAGACAGCCTTAATGCTCCCACCTTGATTTTCTTTTTTTTAAAGGTCATTGTTCCTTTGTTGAAATTCACCTCTTTCTCCAAAATAGCGGGCGCGCCGTTGGTCATTCGGCCCCCGAACTAGCCTCCGCCATAAATTACGAGCCCTTTTGAGCGCCGAGACTATGATATTCACCTAATCGCATTACTGCAATATTAATAAGCCTGTTTAGTGCATCCAGTTTTCTTCTAAATTGTCACATAAAAATTTGGTAAATGTCAGGCGTATAATTTAATCGGGAACTTGGGCTACGCAGTAAATATTGAGACAGTAATGGAAACTCCAAGTTTTCTAGAGCTAAGGAGTAAGGTCAAGCAAATTCCATCTGTGAGGAGGCCCAGTTTTCTAAAATCAATCTTTTATTGTTCCGCCCTTCGGAGTTGCCTGCAGAAAAGAATGGATCTGGGAATGACTCAGTCTGGCTAAAAGTTGGCTGGGGAAAGGAAGAACTTCCAAGGTGAATGGGCCAAGGTCAATGGGTCAAAGTCAACTTCTGGAGGCAAGTTGTTCCACTGATTAATTGTTCTCACTGTCAGGAAATTACTCCTTCATTCTAGGTTGCTTCTCTCCTTGGTTAGTTTCCACCCATTGCTTCTTGTCCTGCGAGAACGAGGTTTTTACGACGAGAACGGACAGCCATTTTTGTCCAAAATTGTCTTCTGCTTGAGCAAGGGGTTGGACTAGAAGACCTCCAAGGTCCCCTCCTACTCTGTTACACGGTTAAATTAATAGTGATGTTAACCAGGGGTCGGAGGAGAAGCGAGGGTCCATGCTTAGAAATTGAGAATTCTGCGAGTAACCCCTTGCCAGCTGTTGGGAACGGTCTCTTCTGTCAAAGTCAGGGTGTATTTAAGATGTTCTTTTCGGGCTGAGCCGATATGCAAAACACATTTCAGGCTCCGAAGCAAACGTCCACCTCTAGAGCTTCGGCATAAATCTGACAAGAAGCTGAAAATAATAATTCTTACAGAAGCCGCTCGGCGGACGGCAGAAGCATCTGTTACAAGCCAGGATGGCATCTCAGGTGCCGAGTTGCCCTCGTCCTGCGGATGGTGTGAATTATGTAATTAAGGAGGAGGAAGAAGAGGAGGAGAAGGAGGACTGTGGGGGGTCCTTGGTGTTCTCTGAGCTGGGTTTGTTTTCTTGTAGACGTTTCATGACCCAACTTAGTAACATCATCAGTGCTAAAAGAGAGTGGGGTTTGCAGAGAGAAGGAGGGGGGGAGAGGAAGAAGGAAGGAGAAGAAATGAAGGGGAGGAAGAAGAAAAGAGGAGGAGCACAGAAAGAGGAAGAAGGAAGAAGGAAGGGAAAGAAATGAAGGGGAGGAAGAGGAGGAGGAGGAGGAGAAAAGGGAGAAGGAGAAGAGGGAGGAGGAGGAGGAGAGAGGAAGAAGAGGAGGAGGACTGCGGGGTCCTTGGTGTTCTCTGAGCTGGGTTTGTTTTCTGGCAGACGTTTCATGACCCAACTAGGGAACATCATCAGTGCTAGAAGGGAGTAGGGTTTGCTCCCTTTTTTTATAGCTGGATAACAAAATGTCTGCAAGAAAAAAACCAAGCTCAGAGATCACCAGCGGCCTCACATCCCAAACTATTGGTGAAAAAGGCAGCGAGTTTCAACCGAGGCCTGAAACCTTTTCTCGCCTTGGATGGTTTAAACAGGCTAAAATTCTGGGTTTTTTTTTTTTCTTTTGAACCCGAGGAGAATGGAGGACTTATCCGTCTTTTTAATTGTAGCAGGCAAGCAGAGGTGATTGGATTTGCTGCCAGTTGAATGATTGCATCACCTTTTTTTTTTTTCAATTGACTGGTGACTTGATTAAATTTAATTAAACATGCAGATTACCAGAAAAAAATCCTTCTTTTTTTTGAAGGAGGGGAGAAAAAAATATATAACCCAAAAGAGGTTTAATATGATTTAGAACTGATTCCAATTTTAAATATTTCCGTTTGCATTCCTGATTAAAGGAGCAGGCTCCTCCACCTCCACCTCCTCTTCCTTCTCTTCCTCTTCTCCCTCTTCCTCCTCCTTTTCTTCCTCCTCTTCTTCCTTTTCCTCCTCCTCCTCCTCTTCCTCTTTTCTTCTCCTCTTCCTCTCCTCTCCCTCTTCTCTCTTATCCTCCTCCGTCTCTTCCTCTTCCTTCTCATGCACCTCCTCCTCTTCCTTTTCCTCTTTTCCTCCTCCTCCTCCTCTTCCTCTTCTTCCTTCTCTTCCTCCTCCCTTTTCTTCTTTTCCTCCTCCTCCTCCTCCTCTTTTCTCCTCCCTCTTCCTCTCCTCTTCCTCTTCTCCCTTATCCTCCTCCCTCTCTTCCTCTTCCTTCTCATGCACCTCCTCCTCTTCCTTTTCCTCTTTTCCTCCTCCTCCTCTTCTTCCTCTTCTTCCTCTTCCTTCTCTTCCTCATCCGCTTCCTCTTCTTCCTCTTTCTTCTCATCCTCTTCCTTCTCATGCTCCTTCTCTTCCTCCTCCTTTTCTTCCTCATCATCTTCCTCCTCCTCTTCCTTCTCCTCTTCCTCTTCCTCTACCTCCTCTTCCTCCTTCTCCTTCTTCCTCTTCCTCTTCCTCCTCCTCCTGTCCTTTGAGAATTAAGGCAGAGTTTTAAAGAGGCGTGGACTTCATCTCCCAAAATTCCCCAGCCAGCCACGTCGATCAAGCCATCACTCTCCCTCCAGCCAGACCCTGAGCATCCAGCAGCTCACAACTTGTGGCAACGCAACTCCAGGCCATCCATCACTTCTGGGCTCTGTGTTGGTTTTTCGGAACAAGCCCTTGCCTTTTAGCCTTGAGATACGGCCTGAGTTTTGGCCTCGGTGGGAAAGGAGGGAGGGGGGGCGGGGGTGTGTGTGGAAGGCTCAGCAAAATATCTTAGTATATGTCAGGTTCCTTGTCGCAAAGCTACAGACGAAAGGCCCACCTCCTGCTTCGGGCCCCCGAACACAAATCCCCGAATTTGACGGCTCAGTTGCAGCCTCTCTGCCACTTTGTCTTCCGCGCCGGCTGAGTTATAGACTTTCTTATTTTCCTTCTTTTTCCTCCTCTTGTACGCCCAGGGCTGGCAAAAGGGGGTTGCAAGGAATTGGGGATGTCTAGTTGAATGAAAAAGAAGGACCGGGGGTGACATGAAGCCAGTGTTTTGGTATTTGAGGGGCTGCCCCCAAGAAGAAGGGGGTCCCCCTGTTTTCCAAAGCACCGGAAGGTAAAAGAAGAATAACACAATAACAGAGTTGGAAGGGACCTCGGAGGTCAACTAGTCCAGCCCCCTGCTCAAGCAGGAGACCCTAGGCCATTTCAGACAAAAGGTTGGCCAGTCTCTTCTTAAAAAGTCTCCAGTGATGGAGCAACCACAACTTCTGGTGGCAGGCTGTTCCACTGGTTGATTGTCTTCACTGTTAGTGTCAGGTTTCGGTGTCGTTTCAAATAAATTGCATTTCCAAACAAATAGTCTTTGATGAAATCTTTCATTTATTAAGCACGACAATCTGTTCCCGACTACGTTGTAGCCAACACTGACTTCCTGACCCCAAACCTTCCCTTTCCGTTCCCCAATTCTCTGCGTCTCATTGGCCATCTTCCAAATCACTCTCCCCATATCTACTACTTCAGCTCCCAGGAATGTCCCCCCTCCCATCCCATCTCCTAGGGGATATTATCTTCAGGGAAAATAAGTAGGTGAAAAGTCAAGCGTCCTCTTGCCAGCTGCCCCCTCTTCTCCTCCTTATGTCAGCACTGGAACGAATGTAGTTTGGAGTGCTGACAGTTAGGACATTTCTCCTTAGTTCTAGATTGCTTCTCTCCTTGATGAGTTTCCATCTGTTGTTTCTTGTCCTGCCTTCAGGGGCTTTGGAAAATGGGTTTGACGGACCCCCCACTTCTCTGGGGCAGAAATTAACCTCAGGGCATGGAAACTAACCAATGAGAGAAGCAACTTAGAACTAAGGAGAAATTTCCTTGACGGTGAGAACAATTAACCCGTGGAACAGCTTGCCACCAGAAGTTATGGGTGCTCCATCGCTGGAGGTCTTCAAGAAGAGACAGAAGCTAGAAACTAGGGAAATATATGAAAGGATCAGTGATACAATGAAGGCGTGTTAAATTGGTTAAACAAATAGTGTGATTATTACTGTTATTAATATTAGTATAATGGATATTAATGCAATGAACATTGTTGTAAACGCTTTGATTATTACTTCCTAAAAAGATTTGTACCCAGACAACTGTCAGCACTTCAAGCTGCATTTACTCTAGTGCTGACATAAGAAGGAGAGGCGGAGGCGTCTGGAAAGGGACGTTTGACTTTTCACCTACTTATTTTCCCTGGAGATAATATCCCCTAGGAGATGGGATGGGAGGGGGGAAATTCCTTTGAGCTGGAGCAGTAGATTAGGGGTAGAGTGACTTGGAAGATGGCCAATGAGTGCAGAGGAGTGGGGAACGGAAAGGGAGGGTTTTGGGTCTGGAAGTCAGTGTTGGCTTCGATGGAGTCGGGTCTAAAATGTCGTGCTTAATAAATGGGAGTTTTTCTTCAAAGGCTTTGTTTGAAATGCAATTTATTTGAGGCGACCTCGAAACCTGACAACAACACACTGTTCAGTTGAAGTTGGAAGTTTTATATGCTATAAAACAAAATGGAAACTTATTGCAAAAGAGAGAGAGAGAGAGAGAGAGAGAGAGAGAGAGAGAGAGAGAGAGAGAGAGAGAGAGAGAGAGAGAGACTGAATAATCATTTGTCCTGAGTGGCAGAGGGTCTCCTGCCTGAGCAGGGGGTTGGACTAGAAGACCTCCAAGGTCTCTTCCGACTCTGCTATTCTGCAATTCTATAAGGGACTCCTGCTCGAGCAGCGGGCTGGACTACATGACCTCCAAGGTCCCTTCCAACTCTGTCATTCTGTTATTCTGAATTATGCCCGCATATAACGGGGAATTGGGCTCTCCACGTCTAAAAATGTCCGGATGTCGGTCGAGGAAGCTGCTCTGTTTTCCCCTGCCAAGCAGAATCCTGCATAAATTCCCCCCCAGCCCCCTTTTGCGCCAGCTAAAATATAAATATGCCAACTCCCCTTCCTGAGTCACCGATATTAAAGGCCATTTGCATTTCAGATGTGAACCGTTGGGCAGATTTCCACCGTGTCTGCGGGGTTTTAGGGAGAAGAAATGGAAAAGGGGGAGGAAAAAAATGTCTCGGAGGAAAACACTTAAGGTTTTCTTTTCCCTCTCCAGTGAGGGCAACGATGACGGCTAATCCGGTCATGGAGACAGAGTGGCACATTGGCAGAGCAGGGATAGCCCTC
>JAXLNS010000009.1:32461987-32484487 GCA_037215915.1 Pantherophis vulpinus | reverse complement strand
AGGAACAGAGAGAGAAAGAGAAAGAGAGACACAGGGAGAGAGAGAGAAAGAGAAAGAAAAAGGAAAAAGAGAGACAGTGAGAGGGACAGGGAAAGAGAGAGAGAAAGAAAGAGGGAACTGTCTCTTTTGATTGAACAGTCACTAAACAAATGGTTGTAAGTTGAATACTACCTGTTGTTGAAAAAGGGTTGAATGACACAATACGGGCATAATTAACAGCTGCCCTACTAACTGTGCCTCCCCGATCACCTCTACAACCTAAGAGGTTTTGGGGGGGCTATGCAGTGCAATTGGACAGCCACTTGTCCGGAATTGTATAGGGTTTCCTGCTTGAGCAGGGGGTTGGACTAGAAGACCTCCAAGGTCCCTTCCAACTGTTTTGTTTTGTTCTGTTCTCTGCACACCTTGAAAAATGAAAGAGAAGATCTTCAGTTCTCTTCTTTAGCCCGTCTCTGGGGTTCATTAAAGCAGAACACTCTTTCTCTCTCTCTTTCTCTTTCTTTCTCTCTCTCTCTTTCTCTCTCTCTTTCTTGCTATTTTTCTCTGTCTTTCTCTTTCTCTCTCTTTCTTTTTCTCTCTTTCTCTTTTTTCTTTCTCTTTTCCTTCTCTCTTTCTTTCTCTTTCTTTCTCTCTCTTTTTCTTTCTCTCTCTCTTTCTCCTTTCTCCCTTTCTCTTTCTTTCTTTCCTTCTCTCTCTCTCTTTCTCTCTCTTTTTCTCTTTTTCTTTCTCTCTCTTTTTCTTTCTCTTTCTCTTTCTTTCTCTCTCTCTCTTTCTCTCTCTCTTTCTTGCTATCTTTCTCTTTCTTTCCTTCTCTCTCTCTTCCTCTTTTGTGTCTTCGAGCAAGAAGGGAGAAAGCAAAGAGAGGGGGGGTTGGCTTTTAAGGGAAAGCAGAGGGGCTTTGCTCGACGGTTTTTTTTAAATCTACTCTCTAACAACCTTCTTCAGTTTCATAGTGCGAGAAACGGAGACGCAAACGAACTGCAAGAAAAAATTAAAAATTTGCTGATATTTCTATTTCAACCAGCCTCGGTTTTTGCAAAGCAGCTTAACGTAGGCTGGCAAATAAATAAATAATCAGGGAGGAGGAAAAAAGAGAGTAAGAGAGAGAGAGAGAGAAACAATAAACCCAACGCGTTTTTTTCTTCCAAGACCTATCAAAATGTCAACATCTATTCTGCTGCCCGTGTTTTGGGTCCACGCCGGAGCGAAAGAAACAGAACGATCCAAAATATTACATTTGCATAATTCCACTTGGAGAGAAAGCAGAGATAACCTCCAAAAAAAAACAAAAACAAACCCAACAACAATAAATCTTGAAATCCTCTCACTCAAAATGACCTCAAAAAGATTTCACATTCATAGCAAAAGATTCAATTTTCTGGAGAGAGGGAGAGGGAGGGAGGGAAGGGGAGGGGGAGGGAGGGAGGGGGTGGGAGGGATGGGGAGGGGAAGGGGAGGGAGGGAGGGAGAGGGAGGAGGAAGAATCTGTGGATGGGAGGAGATTTAACCCGTGGAACAACCTGACTCATGAGAGAATCTCTTCCCCCTGGGTTGGGGGCTTCCTAGAGAGGCTGCCTTAGCAGATCTTGCACCAAGTGGTGGTGGTGGGTGGACTATAGGATCTCTAAGACCCTGTCCGACTGGAAAGGTGATTCAGACAAGAAGTGCATTCAAGAATACTAGTTCTATTTTTACTGTATGGTTACAGGAACAGAACCTTGCAACCTCTCTCTCCTCTCCCCCCCACTCATCTCTACAGTTTAAGAAACTAGGGAGAGTGTCCTGTGAGATGCTTCTAACACCCCTTTTCCTTCTGGGGGCTCAGCTGTTTCTTATCTGACCGATGTCTAGTCTGCGTCCCTTCCTCCTGTCTCTAAAATCATTCCCATTGACCGGGACAGGAACAGAATCTCGCAAGTCTTAAAGTACCTCTTCCCCCCCCTCCCCTTTACAGCCAAAGAAACTAGGGAGGGTCCCTTCTGTGATGCTTCCCACACCCCTATTTCTTCCAAGGGTTCAGCAGCCTCTTATCTGATTATTGCCTAGTCTGTGTCTCTTCCTCCTGTCTCTCAAGGCCATTCCCACAGACCATTACAATATTTCTGCCCCCTCTTCTTTACAGCCAAAGAAACTAGGGAGAGTCCCTTCTGAGATACTTCTCACACTCCTCTTTCTTCTAAGGGTTCATCTGCCTCTTATTATTGTCTAGTCTGTGTCTCTTCCTCCTGTCTCTCAAGGTCTTTCCCACAGACCATTACAATATTTCTGCCCTCTCTCCAGCCAAAGAAACTAGGGAGGGTCCCTCCTGAGATGCTTCCCACACCCCTTTTCCATCCGTGGGCTCAGCTGCCTCTTATCTGATTGTTGTCTTGTCTACATCTCTTCCTCCTGTCTCCCAAGGCCATTCCCATAGACCACTGCAATATTTCTGCCCCCTCCTCTTTACAGCCCAAGAATCTAGGGAGGGTCCCTTCTGAGATGTTTCCCACATCCCGCTTTCTTCTAAGGGTCCGTCTTCCTCTTATCTGATTATTGTCTAGTCTGTGTCTCTTCCTCCTGTCTCTCAAGGTCTTTTCCACAGACCATTAGAGTCTCTCTCCCAATTCTACGGTTTTATGACTTATCCTAGATGCCAGACAAAACCCTTAACCCAGCATCTTTGCTCTGCTAGATGCTATAAGAGGCTGGCCCCCAACCATTCTGGCACTGACAACCCCCCCACTCCCGCCTTCCCCACTGCACAATGCACAATTTTCTAAGTCCTTTGTGCATTCTTGGCTCTTAACCTTTAACCCAGTTCAAACTAAGGTTAAAACCACGACCCGGAGACCATCTAAGCAAATGAGCACGCGTCTCATTTTTCTTCGATCAAGCTGTAATCACCGCGGTGGCCGGAATTCTGCAGCACTGCTAATAATACAGAGAGCCCTCCCCCCCCTCCGTGTCTCCCACCTTTGTGCCCCGCTTCTCCGGAGGTCAACCCTAATTAGGAGCTTAATTTGTCACTTCCTCTCCTTCCTTCCAAACCGGATTATAACCATCCCCGGATGCATTGATTAGAGCAGGTCTCCAGCAGAGCGCACGAAACACTCAGGAAAGTGACTTTCAACCGGCGAAAACATTCGGCGAATTTAACGAAGTAGGTTTGCTAAAGCGACTGGGAAATAATTTGTGGCTTATTTTATGACTTCCTTGCCACGGTGGTTAAGCAAGCCTTGTTAAGTTAGGTTAACCTGGTTGTTAAGTGAATCTGGCTTCCCCCCTGACATTGCTTGCTGGAAGGTCGCAAAAGGGACCCCGGGGGGGGACACTGCGACCGACCGTCATATATATGAACCAGTTGCCAAGTGTCTGAATTTTGATACCCTAGCTATTTTCCAAAACAGACTGTATAAGATTGTATAAGACAATGATGGCTAACCTTTTGGCCATTGCATGCCAGGAGCGAGGGGGAGCGTGGGGGTCATGAGCGCACGTGCCATAATTCTATGGGCCCCGCCCCCGTGCATGCAACCCCCCTCCCCCTGCTCCTGGCATGCGATGATCCGGTGGGCCTGTTTTTCTCTCTCCTCAGGCTCCAGAGCCTTCCTAGGAGTCTGGGGAGGGTGAAAATGGCCTTTCTCAGTCGTAAGTCACTATTTTTCTACTGCCGTTCAGGGTCTCTCAGCCAGCTGTGCTACAAACCTCCCTAAAATTCGAGTGTGTTTGCCAAAAGAAACTGGGGAAGGGGGGAAGGAAGGAAGGAAGGAAGGAAGGAAGGAAGGAAGGAAGGAAGGAAGGAAGGAGGAGAGAGGGAGGGAAAGAATGAAGGACAGAGAAGGAGGAAAGAAGAAGGGAAATGAGAGGGAGAGAGAAAGCGCAGAAGCAGGAAAGAAGAGAGAAGGGAAGGAAGGAAGGAAGGAAAGAAGAAGGAAAGAAAAGGGAGGTGGAGGAAGGAAGAAACTAAAATTGGAAAGAAGAAAAGAAGGAGGTTAAGGGAAGGAAGGAAATAAAAGGGGGGGAAGGAAGGAACTAAAGTTGGAAATAAGGAAGGAAGGAGATTAAGGGAAGGAAGGATGGAAGGAAGGAAAGTGGAGAGAGGGAGGGAAAGAATGAAGGACAGAGAAGGAAGAAAGAAGGAAGGAGGGAAAGAAACGAGGGGGAGAGAGAAAGCGCAGAAGCAGGAAAGAAGGGAAAAGAGAGAGAGGGAAGGAAACGCACCCAGCCAGAGAAGCTGCAGCAGCTGATAAGGTGGCCCCCAAGGGGGTCTGCCCCAAAGCACCCTCCCCAGCCCACCCACCACCCACTCCCCCACTCTTCCCGATGCTGGAGCCGCCTCCCTCCGCAAGCAAAGGCCTGTCGCACAATCATCCTCCTGGCAATGAGGAGAAGGATGCGATGTAAACTGGAGTGGGGGTGGGGAGATTGCATTCCTTGGATCCCCCCCCCCCATGGGGACTCCGATGGCGTCATCCTGGTTTTTTTGCTGGAGGCATCAAGCTGGCTTGCAAAGCAAATGAAGGCCCCCCCGAGAAGCCCGGAGCCAGCTTCAGCCTCAGGCTGTCCTTCTGAGGTGGCTTTTCAAAATGAAGGCAATGGGCAGCCATCTTCACCCAACCCTTGGGGCTACAACAAAACCCACCTTTGAAGAACAGGGAAGTCCAGACCGGTTGCAAGAGCTGAGATGATTAAAGATGGAGTCGGGGAAGGTTTTTCGTCGCTCGGGGGTAGGGGACCGCTGGATGTCCCTTTCGTGGCGTATGGATATCACCTTGGTTACCTTCGGAGGTTCCTCAAGAGAAGGATCAAGGCTCGGAGAAATCAAGCGATATCGAACCCATCTCAAACGTCCCTTGCATTTTGCCGAAAAGACAGCCAAGAAGAAAGGTGAGATGGAAAAATCAAAAAGGACATCTTGAAACCCTTCAACTGGGGCCGTGTTGGAGACGACGTCTTCTAAGGAGGCACCAGGAGCAAAGATCTCCTAGGAGAAGAGTCAGCAGTCCAACCTTTGAGACCAGCCATGGAGAAATCAACTCAAGGCTCTCTCCCGTTGAGTGATCCACCCGGTTGACATGTTGGGACGTTCTGCAGCTCACCATCCCTTGCAGCTCCATGGAGACCTGACGTTTAAGTCCCAGTGGCCCTCGACAATGCGGAAGAGTTGAGGCTTAATTCTCAGTTGTGGAGTTAACACAGGGCTTAACCAGGTTTGGATCTAGGCCAGACTGCGGGTGCAGACAGTCAAATATCCCCAAAAAGAAGATGTGGAGAAGAGAAGATCAAGCTCGTCTGACATACCAGTGAAGGAGATGGAGTTGTATTTTTTTTTTTTATATTGCACTAAAATCAGGGGTCCTCAAACTACGGCCCCTGGGCCTGATGCATGCAATGAGCGTTTGTGTTGCTGCAGAGAGTCTTCGGGGTCTTTTTGTTCGGGTCGGAGGGGGGCAGAAATTCCGACTTGGGGTCTGCTTCAGCCTCCTGGTGTGAGGCTTTGGGCGAAGGCTGGAGGGAAGAGCCGCTGGTGGCAAAGAGCCAGAGGGCCTCGTTCCAGTGGGACTGCATCATGGCCTGGAACTGGCTGACCATCTCAGCCCGCTGAGCCTCCAGGCGCCGGTACCTGGCCTTGCACTCCCGCAGGTCTTCCCTCTGCTTGGAAAGCCTATGCTCCTAGTCCTCAGTGAGGTACTTCTGCTGAGCCTCCTCCTCGGCCAGATCCAATCTGAACTGAGTTGTTTTGCCAACTCTTTCTCGTGGTGGCCGCTTAGCTCCAACAACTGCTTCCTGTTGGGGCTCTAAGGATCCCGGGCAGGGAGGCGAGGAATGGCTGGGAGGGGAGGGGCGAATAGAGGCCGACGAGGCACCCCTCTACGTGAGTGACATCGAGTTGGCCACGCCCACCCAGTCACATGACCACGTAGCCACGCCCATCCAGCCGGGCATTAGGCGGATCATATTAGTGGTCCACGGGATTTAAAATTATGAATTTAGTGGTCCCTGAGATCCAAAAGGTTGGGGACCGGTGGATTAGAAGACCTCCGAGTTCTCTTCCAACTCTGTCATCTGTCAATCTATAATTCAGATTTATGTAACGTCTCGATTCTCTTCCGAAAGAGAAGAGCCCTTGGTTCCACAGAAACAGAGTTGGGGTCTTTGTGAAAGTCCCATTCCTAAGCTGCAGGAACCTTGAGTCAAATCACCGTAGGAACTTCAAAGGATTTGGGCATCACCTTGTATTTTATTGAACCTGGTTTCGACAGGCGTCCAACCCTCCTTTTATAATACTCCAGCTGCTATGAACTACACAACCACAAGACTCAACCAGCTTCTCCTCGCCTTGACTACCTCAACGGAGTGACATCAACCTTGCCAGTTGTCAAAATCTCCTTTCTCACTCCGACTTATGCCTAACAAAATTACGGCACAACTGCTTTGAGGTTCTTTCTCGGATTTTGTTCTTTTTTCTCGGGACCTTTTCTGTAGCACCTCTACGTTCCCCTGACATGCTGTCACACCTGTGGACCTTCAGGGCAGGAGAAGATCTGGCTTTTTTTTTTTCCTGGAATGGGAAGCATCTCGTCCTTGTTTTTGTTTCTGTAACGGCTTCTAAATATATCTTTGAAGGCCATCTCCGGGGCATTCGACCTTCCTGCTAAAACCATCCTTTGAATTGAATGCTTTAATATGTTTAATCTAGCCAAAATGTCAGTGGCTTGTGGGAATAAGTTCTTCCTGGGCGGTGGGGGAGAAGTGGCCACGGTCCAGAAGACATCTGATCGTTTCCTTAAAGTCCTGCTGCTCCATCGGTGGTCAATTATATCCAGAGGAAGACCAAGCGAAGCCAACCTTTCCTTGAAAAGTAGTCACAGAATCATAGAATGTAAGGGTTGGATGGGTCCTTTGTTGTTGTTGTTAGATGCGAAGTTGTGTTCGACCCATCGCGATCCCATGGACAACGTTCCTCCAGGCCTTCCTGTCCTCTACCATCCTCTGGAGTCCATTGAAGCTCACGCCAACTGCTTCGGTGACTCCATCCAGCCACCTCCTTCTCTGCCGTCCCCTTCTTCTTCTTTTGCCCTCCATCGTTCCCACCATCAGGCTCTTCTCCTTCCTTCTCATTAGGTGGCCAAAGGATTTGAGTTTCCTCTTCAGGATCTGGCCTTCTAAAGAGCAGTCAGGGTTGATCTCCTCTAGGAGTGACCGGTTGGATGGCCTTGCGGTCCAAGGGACTCACTCGCAGGAGTCTTCTCCAGCACCAGAGTTCAAAGGCCTCCATTCTTTGGCCCTCAGCCTTCCTTATGGTCCAACTTTCGCAGCCATCCATTGCAACTGGGAAAACCGTAGCCTTGACTATACGCACTATTTGTTGGCATGGCATGGATGGTTCCTTAGAGATCATCTAATCCAACTCTCTTCCTCCACACAGGAATCCCATTGCTACATCGTTGGGACATGGAGGCATAATGTGAGAGCTCCTGGCAACCGCACAGATGGACCTTCTCGTGATGACCTGTCCTCACCCTGGTCATTCAGAACTTCCATTGTGGGCCCCATGGTTGTGGTAACTGAGTCCATCATCCCCGTCTTTCCTTTTGTTCAATCTTTCCCAGTATTATGGCCTTCTCCAGAGCGTTGGAGAAGGTGCCATAATTTCGACCTCTGCCTTACGTGCAAACTTCTTCTTCTTCTTCTTCTTCTTCTTCTTCTTCTTCTTCTTCTTCTTCTTCTTCTTCTTCTTCTTCTTCTTCTTCTTCTTCTTCTTCTTCTTCTTCTTCTTCTTCTTCTTCTTCTTCTTCTTCTTCTTCTTCTTCTTCTTCTTCTTCTTCTCTCCTCCTCCTCCTCCTCCTCCTCCTCCTCCTCCTCCTCCTCCTCCTCCTCCTCCTCAAGGACTTATGAATCAGGTGAAATGTGCCACAGGGACAGTCAGTTTTGGCAGTCTCATAATCTCTTTAAACACACACACACACACACACACACACACACACACAAAACTTTCCTCTTGCACTGTAGCTTTCCTTAACAGATCCCCTCCGTACACAAATCTCCCCAGTATCTGGGTTTTTCTTGCAATTATACCAAAGGCCCATGCATATTTGATGTTGTGTTGTTGTGCTAGCAAGTTCTGCGGGTTTTATCACTCTGCTGCAATTATGCCCTGTGGGTTGGATTGTGACACTTGGCTTGCTTGCTTCCTCCCTTCCTCCCTCCCTTCCTCCCTCCCTCCCTTCCTTTTCCTTTCTTCCTGCTTTCTTTCCTGCTCCTTTTTTCCTTCCTTCCTCCCTTTCTTCCTTTCTTCCTTCCTTCCTTTTCCTTTCTTTATTTCTTCCTGCCTCCATTCCTGCTCCTTCCTTCCTTCCTTCCTCCCTCCTCCCTTCCTTTTCCTTTCTTCCTGCTTTCTTTCCTGCTCCTTTTTTCCTCCCTTCCTCCCTTCCTCCCTTTCTTCCTTTTCCTTTCTTTATTTCTTCCTGCCTCCATTCCTGCTCCTTCCTTCCTCCCTCCCTCCCTTCCTTTTCCTCTCTTCCTGCTTTCTTTCCTGCTCCTTTTTTTCTCCCTTCCTCCCTTTCTTCCTTCCTTCTTTCGTTCCTTCCTTCCTTTTCCTTTCTTTATTTCTTCCTGCCTCCATGCCTGTTCCTTCCTCCCTCCCTCCCTCCCTTCCTTTTCCTTTCTTCCTGATTTCTTTCCTGCTCCTTTTTTCCTTCCTTCCTCCCTCCCTCCCTTCCTTCCTTTTCCTTCCTTCCTTCCCCTTTCTTCCTTCCCTCCCTCCCAAGTGACTCTGCACTCCTTACAATTCTAAAACTCTACAACAATTAAAAAACATAAACCAGTTTTTCTTTTTTAAAAAAAAAAAAACCACCCAGAACCTTCCTTTTCTCAATGAAGCCCCTTCTTTCCCCCATCACAGGGGATTTCCAGAAGGGGAATCCAGAAAAGGGGAGGGGGTCCTGGGTGGGGGTGGGGGTGGAGGGAATGAGGAGACGGAAGCAGAGCTTTGGCCCGTCCACGTAGCTGTGAAGACTTTAAAGGGATTTTTTTTTTAATTAAACCGAAAAAAGACCGAACCCACGATGCCCCCTCATAAAGCAGATAATTTTACAGCTGGGTGGTCTCCCTGTGATGTACTTCAAAGCCATTTTCAAGCGACATAAAGTTTAACATACCGGTACATCTGCCTACCCACCAGATTCTACATGGAATTTTAAATTTAATTATATGAAAGGATGGCTACGGAGGGGCTAGCAAGAATGCTAAACGGCTGGAATGGGGAGAAGGGGGGCAAAAAAATAAATAAAAATAACATCCTTTATTTTTGGTGGAAAGGCCAGAGTTTTGTGTTTGTGCATGTGTGTGTCTCTCTCTCTCTTTTTTGAAATTTGTTTCTCGCAGGGAAAGGTGTGGGGAGGAGGGCAAAAATATCATTTTGATGCTTGGATTGATGGCGGCTTGAGATCGATTTTGGGGCTCTGAAAATGTTTATCCGTTTATACGTTGCTTTTCTGGCACCCGAACCTCTCGCCCGCTGACAGCTTATCTTTGGCCTCCATGTCAGGCTTTCGGCTTAGACGTTGTACAGAAAATAGCATTTCTTTAAAAAAAAAAAAAGAAGAAGAACAATAATAAAAAAAAAAGAGAGAGAAATACAGAATTGTATTTTTATTAGCAGCCTGAAGGCCCCAAGAGATGAAACTGGACTTGTTTTAAAGGATGGTTATTTATAATTTTGGCTGCTCGTAGGGCAGGAAGGTGACTTTATAAAGACAACTGTACACACTGACTCACACACACAACACACACGAGGGAGAAATGAAAAGGGCCAGAGAAGCTAGAAATAGCCAAGAGGGATTGGGAAGTGACAGGCAGATGTTCCTCCTGACAAAATGCAAATAATCCTAATCTCATCTAATCTAATCTAATTTCATCTCATCTCATCCAAGCCAAGCCAAGCCAATCATTTATTTTATTATTTATTTTATATTTATTTATTTATTTATTTATTTATTTATTTATTTATTTATTTATTTATATATATTTTTATTTCACTTAATTTTATTTTATTTGATTGTTTTATTTTTTATTTTATTATTATTTTGCTCTCGTCTCCTGTTTTGTCTTCGGTCCAAAGGGGTGATTTTGGGGTGATTTTCTTACTTAATTACAGAATTCCTCAGTTCCAGGTTGCTCCTCGGGCCTTGATGAGTTTCCATCCGTTGCTTCTTGTCTTGCTTTGGAGAATAGGTGGAAAACCCCCCACCCCTCTTCTTTGGGGGAAGCCCCTCAAATATTGGAAGACTGCTATCATGTCAGCCCTAAGCTTTCTCTTTGTTAGGCGTAGAGCCCACCCACAACTGCATAGAAGAACAGAGTCGGAAGGGACCTTGGAGGTCATCTAGTCCAACCCCCTGCCCAAGCAGACCAGATTCGCTTAACAACCGTGTTGCTGTCTTAACAGCTGCAGGGATTTACTTAAACTTCGGGCGCTCGGCAACTGACTCAGTATTTATCACAGTCACAATGTCCCGGGGGTTACGTGATCTCCTTTTGTAGCCTTCTCACCAGCCAAGTTTTTAAGAAGATGTTGGATAACCATTTATCAACCTCCAAGGTCCCTTCCAGGTCTATTCTGATTGATTGATTGATTGATTGATTGATTGATTGATTGATTGATTGATTTGATTGATTGAAATGGCCTAGGGTCTCCTGCTTGAGCAGGAGGATGGACTAGAAGGTCCCTTCCTGCTCTATTCTGATTGATTGATTGATTGATTGATTGACAAACTGACTGACTGATTGATTGATTAGGGTCTTTTGCTTGATGGACTAGAAGACCTCCAAGGTCCCTTCCAGTTCTATTCTATTCTATTCTATTCTATTCTATTCTATTCTATTCTATTCTATTCTATTCTATTCTATTCTATTCTATTCTATTCTATTCTATTCTATTCTATTCTATTCTATTCTATTCTATTCTATTCTATTCCATTCCATTCCATGTTTTCTATTCTATTCTATTTCATATTTTCTATTCCATTCCATTCCATTCCATTCCATGTTTTCTATTCTATTCTATTTCATATTTTCTATTCCATTCCATTCCATTCCATTCCATTCCATTCTATCCTGCATTTCTATCCCGCATTTCTATTTCTATTTCTATTTCTATTTCTATTTCTATTTCTATTTCTATTTCTATTTCTATTTCTATTTCTATTTCTATTTCTATTTCTATTTCTATTTCTATTATTTCTATTTCTATTTCTATTCTAAATCAAGGGGGAAACTAGATTCATTTAAGAACCGTGTGACTAATCTGACAAGTGAGCTGATTTGGCTAACTTAACCATGGGGTTCAAAAAAGGTGGCCAAACTCAACGAAACAACTCGCTTACTGACGGAAATTGCAGTGGTAAATCAAGGATTATTTGTAAAAGTCTCTCTTTTGGGGGAAGAAAAAAAAGGCGGAATTCGCACGGGTGCTTTCTCCAAAATTAGACACATACACACACCCCTTGCAAACATCCAGCCAAGGTCACCGTCTGATTCCAAACAGAAAATACGAATGTCTTGGCCGGCGAAGCTCCAGCAGCCCCACGCTTCCTTTTCCACCCCCAAAACCAACCGTGTTTCCCCCCCACCCAAAAAAAGAAAAAAAAAAAACACAGGGAAAATATTTTCATTTAAATGCAAAGTGGGTGAGATCGGAGGACCGGATAAAAAGATGCACAAACGATTTCTCTCCAGGTAAGCTCCATCGGAGATGCGCCGCTCGTTTCTCGCCGTTTCCCCATCGACGGTTGTTTGCGTGGGGAGGGGGGAAGCGCCTTCAAATTACGTTCCCCTGCTCCTTAAATTGGCTTTTGGGGCTCCAACTGAGACAGCT
The DNA here is from genome assembly GCA_037215915.1 of Pantherophis vulpinus. NCBI lineage: Eukaryota > Metazoa > Chordata > Lepidosauria > Squamata > Colubridae > Pantherophis > Pantherophis vulpinus. Next base: position 32,472,630 of record JAXLNS010000009.1, on the reverse strand, counting down.
TTTTCGGGTAACACGTTTGCCAGATCTCGTTCTGCTTTAAAGGGAGGGAGGGAGGGAAGGAGGGGAGAAGGGGGGGGACAGGAAGAGAGAAGACCCCGACCGGCCTTGTCTTTTCATCTGTACAGGTAAGCCGGTGGTTGGTAACCCGGAGCAAACCGGCATTAAACATTCATCTGCCCAGCGAGTGGCCGCCGAGCGCGAATCTTCCAACCGTTCTTCCATCAAATGCCCCGCCGAGAAACCCACGAGGCAGCTAAAAACTCACAGCGAGGAGGAACAAAGAGGAAGGGGTTGCGATGAGCAAACACCCCACGGTGGGAGAATCAAAGTGGAAAGGTCTCACTCCGAGAGCGAGGCGGTGTTGGGGATGTACGGCAAAGGCTCGGAGCGTCAAGGATGGCCCAGGACAGGGGTAGGCAACCTTAAACACTCAGAGCCACAAAGGCCCTAACCGGAAGTCCCCCGTTCAATTATGGAGCCAACCGGAAGTCTCCTCCTAGGATGGCGTCCTTTTTCCTCTACCTATCCTAACTGAAAGCCCCATCAATTGTGAAGCTGACGGGAGACGGGGAGCCACAGCAGAGGGATGAAAGAGCCACATGCGGCTCCAGAGCCACGGATTGCTGACTCTTGGCCCAGGAGAACCTCAATGAAGGGACGTTCCTCTGCTCCAGGGAGGTCCCAAAGAGAGGTGGGCATTCATGGACCCCCTTGCTTGCCCTTCTAGGACTTCCGGAAAGAGCGTCAAAGATGAACAAGGGTCTCAAGGCCAAACGGTACGACGAGCGATTGAAGGAACTGGGTTGTCTAAATCAGTGGTCCCCAACCCCCGGTCCGCGGACCGGTGCCGGGCCGTGGAGTACCTGGCACCGGGCCGCGCAGCGGCCGGGGGACATGAACGCTGCAGCGCAAAGGCTCCTGGGCCGTGCGCAATGGGCCGTGCGCAAAAGCTCCTGGGCTGTGCCCCCACCCCTGCGCGCGCTCAGCGGGCTGCGGCGATAAAAAGGTTGGGGACCACTGGTCTAAATGAGGAGAAGGTGACGTGATAGCATCTTCCAATGTTTGAGGGGCTGTCAGAGAGAAGAGGGGGGTCAACCCATTCGTAGGGGTGACATGGATAGCATTTTCCAATAATTGAGGGGCTCCTACAAAAACGAGGGATGCGGTGGCTCAGTGGCTAAGATGCTGAGCTTGTCGATCGAATGGTCAGCTGTTCGGCGGTTCGAATCCCGAGTGCCGCATAACGGGGTGAGCTCCCGTGACTTGTCCCAGCTTCTGCCAACCTAGCAGTTCGAAAGCACGTAAAAAATGCAAGTAGGAAAATAGGGGCCACCTTTGGTGGGAAGGGAACAGCGTTCTGTGCACCTTTGGCGTTGAGTCATGCCAGCCACATGACCACGGAGACGTCTTCGGACAGCGCTGGCTCTTGGGCTTTGAAACGGAGATGAGCACCGCCCCCTAGAGCCGGGAACGACTTGCACATATGTACGAGGGGAACTTTTACCTTACAAAAACGAGGGAGTCAACCTATTTTGCAAAGCACCAGAAGGTAGGACAAGAAGCGATGGATGGAAATCAACCAAGGAGAGAAGCAACCTGGAACTAAGGAGAAATTTCCTGAACAATTAATAAAATGAAACAACTTGACTCCAGAAGTTGTAGGTGATTCATCACTGGAGGCTTTTAAGAAGAGACCGGACAGCCACTTGTCTGGAAAAGTCTAGGGTCCCCTGCTTGAGCAAGGGATGGACTAGAAGACCCCCAAGGTCCCTTCCAGCTTTATGATTCTATGTTTTTTGGCTTTCAGGATCCTTCCTATAGAACAGGGGTCTCCAACCTTGGCAACTTTAAGCCTGGAGGACTTCAACTCCCAGAATTCCCTATAGAAGACGGAGCCCCTTATCTAAACTTGCTCCTGCAGAATTTCCACTGTTCAAAGGGAAGGAGGGGGGGAAGAGAGAGAGAGAGAGAGAGAGAGAGAGAGAGAGAGAGAGAGAGAACGAGTCACTAACACGTCGGTTGGTCGGACAGCTGTCGTTTGCCAATCGCCTTCTGCAAACTGCCGGAATACAGCAGCTGTGACATATAAATAATAATATACGGGCCGAAGCCAAAAGAAGTGTGAACTGAAGGGGGGGGGAGAGGAAAAGGAAGTGATGGGAATATTCTCACCCTGCCTGCCCACCCACCAAAGCTTGGGAGGGGCTGTCAGTCTTACCAGGTAGACAAGAAAGGGAACACAACTAAAGTTGTTGCTACTTCATTGGAAAGCTACATGGATAGAACCTTGCAATCGTTGAAAGTACAATTCTCCCACGGTCTCTTTTACAGCCTCAGAAATTAGGGAGGGTCCCACCTGAGCTACTTTCTTTGCCCATTAGGCAGCTGTGGGCTATGCTGTCTCTTATCAGACTGTTCCCGTGGCTGTATCTTTTTGCCCTGTTCCCAAAGGTCCTTCCCACACACTATCACAAGAACTTTACAAGTTTGAAAGTACAATCCTCTCCCTCTCTCCTTTACAGCCTAAGAAACTAGGGAGGGTCCCTTCTGAGCTTCTTACCCCTTCCAATATCCAGGGGCAGGCTTACTATCTCTTATCTGACCATTCCCTTAGCTGGGTCTCTTTGTCTCATCTCCCAAGGCCCTTGTCACCCACCCCTACAAGAATCTTGCAATTCTGAAAGCACAATTCTCCCACGGTCTCATTTACAGCCTGAGAAACTAGGTAGGGTCCCTTATGAGTCTCTTTTCCCACCCATTATCCAGCTGCAGGCTCAGCTGACTGTTATCTGACCATTCCCTTAGCAGTATCTCTTTGTCTCATCTCCCAAGGTCCTTCTCACGCACCCCTACAAGAATTCTTGCAAGTCTGAAAGTACATTTCTCCCGCGGTCTCATTTACAGCCTAAGAAACTAGGGAGGGTCCCTTTCTCCAACCATTATGCAGCTGTGGGCTATGCTGACTCTTATCTGACCATTCCTTTGCCTGTGTCTCTTTTCCTGGTCTCCCAAGGTCCTTTGCACATACCATTACAGGTGCCAACAGCTCTGATAACTATTCTGATTTGCATTTGTAGATCGGGAGGGAGGGAGGAGGAGGAGAGGGAGAGGAGGAGGAGGAGGAGAAGGAAGAAGAAGAGGAAGAGGAACAGGAGGAAGAAGAGGAGGAAGAGGAAGAGGGGGAGAAAGAGGAAGAGGAGGAGAGGAGGAAGGAAGGAAAAGGAGAAGGAGAAGGAGAAGGAGAAGGAGAAGGAGAAGGAGAAGGAGAAGGAGAAGGAGAAGGAGAAGGAGAAGGAGAAGGAGAAGGAGAGAGAAAAGATAGAGAAAAGACATAGGATATTTTGAAACTAAGACCCCACCAGCTCCGGCAGCCACAATCAGAGATAACGGCTTGATAGGAGAACAAGTGTTAGTCCTGAAAGGAGGCTTAAGCTTCGGCCTATATCACATTTGGGTTGCAGTCATTCAGACGGCCACAAGAGGTCAGTCAAAGGCTATCAAAACCCACATGGCTCTTTGCTGCCCTCTGTTGGAGCATCACCAAGCCTGCCAATCTGACCCTGCAACCCAAAATGGACTAAGGTAAGAAGGCAAGAGGAGCCCCAAAATAATAAGACCTCCCCGAAAATAAGGCCAAGCGCTTATTTCAGGGTTCAAAAAAAATATAAGACAGGGTCTTATTTTCGGGGAAACTCGGCAATATATAAAAAAAGTGGCTATTATCCTCCCTATCTCAATTTTATGCGCCAAGTTTCTAGACGATGAAACTTTTGCAAATAAATTCACACACACCCACAAAAAAAAATAAAGGAATTAAAATATATTCCTCTAGCAGCAAAATTTCTCACCCCAATTTTTTTTTTCTGCCCTATCGCCCAAAACAAAATTGCAAAAAATCGGAGGGACTATCATTAAAGGTTAATTATCGGTAACTTAAAGGTTATTTTTGCATACTTCACCTCCTGGACAAAAGCCGGTTCTTCATTAACATGCCGGGACATAAATTAAAGCGGGAAGGCATTTAAAATGCCAAAAAGTCTTTGGTTTTATGACCCAGTGAAAAAAGACCGTGAATAAATATGAGTTTGTGGGAGGAAGAGTCCTTGGTCGATTCTTGGGGTCGGGCGGAGAGATGCCATCACAAAAGAGAAAAATAAAATAAAATAAAAATTGAACGTAGATATTCTGACAATCCTGCCTGATCTGTAATGTCTTAACCAAAGACAATCGGATTAATTTTCAGATTTAAAATAAAATCCCCTCTTTTGGCACGAAACGGTTGGTATCGTAGAGGGGTTCATCAAGTTATAGTCACACCTAGCGATCTGCTGACTCAGCACCGGTTTGTGATGAAGTGTAAAATTAGGACAAGTTTGTATCCATTCTCCACAGTGAAGGCGCCAGGCTAGAGATCAGGAGGCGGGGAGTTCTAGTCTCGCCTTAAGCAGGAAAGCTGCCAGGGTGGCTTTGTGCCAATCACCAGGAAACAGGGAGTTCTAGTGTCACTCTAGTCATGAAGGCCACTGGGTGACTTTGGACCAATCACCAGGAGACTGTGAGCTCTAGTCCCACCTTAGCCATGAAAGCCAGGTGACTTTGGGCCAATCACTAGGAGACTGTGAGTTCTAGTTTGAGGCACGAAAGCTGCCAAGGTGACTTTGGGCCAATCACCAGGAAACGGGGAGCTCTAGTCTCACCTTAGCCATAAAAGCCAACTGGGTGACTTTGGACCAATCACCAGGAGACTGGGAACTCTAGTCTCACCTTAGGCACGAAAGCCAGCTGGTTGACTTTAGGCCAATCACCAGGAGATGGTGAGTTTTAGTCCCTCTTTAGGCATGAAATCTGACTGAGTGACTATAACTTCCAGTCACTAGGAGACGGGGAGTTCTAGTCCCACCTTAGCCATGCCAGAAGGTTCCAAAAGGCAACCACGGTTGTTAAGCGAAATCTGGCTTCCCCATTGACTTTGCTGGTCAGAAGGTCACAAAAGCGGATCACGTGAGACACACCCACACACCGGGACACTTCGACCGTCGCAAATACGAGTCGGTTTTGCCAAGCGTCCGAATTTCGATCCCGTGACCGTAGGGATGTTGCAACGGTCGTAGGTGCGAATAAAAGGTCCCACGTCCCTTTTTCAAGAGCCGTCGTAACTTCGGTCGCTAAACGAAACCTCGGCTGTAAGTCGAGGACTGCCTGCGGTACCCAGAGTCACCACCGGAGATGACAAATCCCAAGGCTTGAACTGACTTCTCCTAAGCGAGACTTTGTGCCAAATGCCAAAAAAAAAAAAAGGGGGGGGGGAAATATTTTTTTTTTCTTCGTCGGCTGCCTCGCTGCATAATTCATGGGAATCCTATTTAAAATTAAATCGTCAAAAGACGGCGAACCAGGTTTCAATTGCAACAGCACTCCGGCTCTTTAGGGGTATTTTACCCCTAAAAGGGGGGCCGCCACGACCACCTAAGGGAGCCGTTCTTGGCTTTCCAACTCTCTCGGAAGGACGGGAGAGGAGGGAAAAATCTTTATAATCAATATCTATTATTCCAGCTTGGTCTGACTTTACGTCTTCTGAAAACAGATTTGTGTGTGTGTGTGTGTGTGTGTGTGTGTGTGTGTGTGTGTGTGGATTGTATTCATGCGGGCTGGCTGACATATTCACAGGGCTGGAGAAAATCCATCAGGTTTTGTAAAACGCGACACCATTAAATCCCAGGGATTAGAAGAGACGAGACACAAAAGGACCATTTGACTAAATGGTCCAACTTTCCTGTGGCAGGTGGAGAAACTTATCTTCTGGCCCCATCTCGGGCAAAAGCAAGGTGGTCAGAAGATGGATGTTGTGAGCCCCTGATAGCATCTTCCAGTATTTGAGGGGCTGCCCCAAAGAAGACGGGGGGGGGGTGTTTCCACCTATTCTCCAAAGCCCCTGAAGGCCAGAGAAGAAGCAACGGATGGGAGCTCGTCGAGGAGAGAAGCAACCTGGAATTAAGAAGAAATTTCCTAACAGGAAGGAAGGAAGGGAGGGAGGGAGGGAGGGAGGGAGGAAGGAAGGAAGGAAGGAAGGAAGGAAGGAAGGAAGGAAGGAAGGAAGGAAGGAAGGAAGGAAGGAAGGAATAATATAATAGAATACAGAATTACAGAATTGGAAGGGAATCTGGAGGTCTTCCATTATAGGACACCCAATAAGGAGGAGGAGGAAGAGAAGGAGGAGGGAGGGAGGGAGGAAAGAAGGAAGGAAGGAAGGAAGGAAGGAAGGAAGGAAGGAAGGAAGGAAGGAAGGAAGGAAGGAAGGAAGGAAGGAAGGAAGGAATAATAAAATAGAATACAGAATTACAGAATTGGAAGGGAATCTGGAGGTCTTCCATTCCAGCCTCCTGCACAGGAGACCCTAGAAGGAGGAGGAGGAAGAGAAAGAGGAGGGAGGGAGGGAGGGAGGAAAGAAGGAAGGAAGGAAGGAAGGAAGGAAGGAAGGAAGGAAGGAAGGAAGGAAGGAAGGAAGGAAGGAAGGAAGGAAGGAAGGAAAGAAGGGCTTGCCTCCAGAAGTTGTGGGTGCTCCATTACTGGAGGTTTTCAAGAAGAGATTGGACATCCATTTGACCAGGATGGTCTTGAGCAGGGGGTTGGACTAGAAGACCTCCAAGGTCCCTTCCCGCCCTACGATTCTTGGTCGTATGTCACCCCTTGTCCTCCTCTTCATTAAACTCGACATATCCAATCCCTGCCACCGTTCTTCCTGTGTCTTCGCCTCCAGCCCCTTAATTGCTCTTCTCTGCAATCTTCCTAGAGCCTCAACCTCTTTTTTATAATATGTATAATATGGAATATTCCACGTGTGGCCTTATAAAGCCGTCGTAATAACCCTTCGCCTGGTCTGGATTCTACCCCTCTGCTAAGGCAGCCAAGGATTGCATTGGCCCTTTTCGCCGCTGCACCACACGGCTGGCTCCTATTTAAGGGATCGTCCGCCAGGACACCAAGATTTCCTGCTGGGTTCCACATTTTCCTTACTCTGTTAAATCCATCTGGACAGGGATCAACTCCGATCCTGCCAGAGTGAGGAATCTGCTCTTGTGATGGGGGCAGATGGTAATTGAAGATACTGAACATACTGTTGGAACTAGAATTTGATGTTACCTTAACATGGGTGATGGAATTAACAATCCAGTTGAAAGACGTTACAGAAGATATCATATGGATTACAAGCTTAAAGTCATTTGAGGATTTTATTTACATATGGAAATATTTTTTAGTGGTGTGGACAGAAGAACAAAGATATTAAAAATATTATGTATGGTAGATCTGTAGGAAAGTGGGTGGAGATAGGTTAGTTTACTGATTGTTTAGTTTAAGAAAAGGGATGTTATGTTATATTAATATACGTAACAGATTTGAATTAAGAGATATATGCATGGGGGGAGAGGAAAAGGGTAGATTATGAGTTGAAATTGCAAATTAGGATTTATTATATAATTTTACAGCTGAATGTTACTTTGAAATGTATAGTATAAGGGGGATATAATAATATTGTTAGAAAGAAAGGGTCAGCATATGGGGGGGGTGGAGTAAAAGGATGGTAAAGTATTATATAATCTGTTATTAATCTGGGTTTTATTTTGGAGAAGCCACAGGGGGAGGGGAGGGGGAGGGGGGGTAGGGAGGAGGGGGGGAAAAGGGGGGGAAAAATCTGTATTTGAAAAACTTTTTCAATAATAAAAAAAAAAGAATCTGCTCTTGAACAAACCTTTGGTTGCAAAATTAACGGAGAAACCTTGAATCAGAAAAAAAAAAACCACAACGATCGTTGTGTCCTTTAGTTATCTGGAAACGTTAGCTGGCTGCTTTCGAAACAACAGGATTATTTTCTCCTCTTTTCTTTTCTTTTGTTTTTCCCTCCTCCTTTTAAAGGGTGTCCCCCGGCAAAGAGACGGCAGGTAGCATCCTGACCTTATCCCTGTTCATTAATTCAGCCCCACCGTTGTTTCCACTCTCCGCTCCTAACCAAGTTTGACTAATCTCAGTTCTAATGAAATTTCCCTCCGTCAAGCAGATTATTAATATTTACTGCCCCCGTTTTGACACAAACGCTGAATAATTCATCAATTAACACCGCCATTAATTACATCATGCCAAATATTTTAATATTTAATATTAATATTTTTAATTTTAATATTTTTGCACAGATTCCTTTTGCACACCCCTCTCCCTCCGATGTGTCAGAAAGCTGAATTCCCAGGTAATTAAGATGCATCCTGACATGCCAAACGTCTCTCAGAAAATAATAATAATAATAATTCCCTTAAAGGGACACCGTGTCGTTTATAAAACTGAGCAGCCTCCAGTGAACTTGTGTGTGTATTTGTGTGTGTGTGTGGTGTGGATGTGCAGGGAAGCACACAATGCCACCTACGTCATAATCTCCTTGCATTAGTGACTCGGATTACGCCGTTTGGAATCAAATTGTCTGCTTCGTTGGCCTGCTGATGGGATAAATGGTGGCGAATAACAGATTAGCATCGTTGGAAGGGACCTCAGAGGTCTTCTAGTCCAACCCCCTTGGAGACAGTAATGGAGCACGGTCCACAACTTCTGGAGACAAGTAATCCACTGATTCATTGATCCAGGGAGGGAGGGAGATTAGAAAGGATGGAGGCAAGGAGGAAGGAAAAAAGGAAGGAAGAAAGATTAGAAGAAGGAAGGAGAAAGGAGAAAGGGAGGGAGGGGAAAGGGACATTAAAGGAGGGAAAGTGGGAGGGATGGAGAGAAGAGAAGGAAAGGAAAGGAAAGGAAGGGAAGGAAGAAAGGAAGATTAGAAGAAGGAAGGAGAAAGGGAGGGAGGGAAAAAGGGAGATTAAAGGAGGGAAAGTGGGAGGGAGGGAGAGAGGGAAGGAAGGGAAGGGAAGAGAAGAAAGGGAGGGAGGAGAGAAAGGAAGGAAGGAAGGAATCTTTCAAATCCTTCTAAAGTAGAAAAATCTTATTTATTTTCCTCTTCAAAACTGCGCAGCACACAAAGCAGAAAATATAAAGCGGACAATTGTTTCTTAAACGAGTGAACTCAGACTTCATAAACCAGATTAGCTTTCAATCGGATAAGCCCCCCCCCCTCCCTCCCTGCTTTTCATTCTCGGCAAGAACCCCTAATTAATTTCCCTAATTTTGTTGAGAAATCACAAAAGTATTGCAAATTCCTGCGAAGTTACTGTAGTTGGCGGCCATTTCACGTATTCTATTTGTTATGAATTCACACTAATGATTACCCACTCTGTGGTGGATTAGCTAGCTGATGGGTGGGTGGTGGGAGGAAGGAAGAGATAGAAGATAGAATATGGAAGATGGGATGGGGTGGATGGGGAGGGATGAAGGAGGGGAAGGGGGAAGGAAGGAGGAAAAGATGTGAGAGGAAGGGAAGGGAGGAGGAGGGAGGAGGAGGAAGGAAGGTTGGAAGGAAAGGTAAGATATGGGAGTTGGAAGGGAAGTGGATAGGGAGGAGGTTGGGATGGGAAGTTTGGGAGGGGTGTGGAGGATGTGGATGGTTGGTAGTGGTTAGGGAAGGGAAGGATGGATGTAGTATGTAGGAAGATGGTAGTTGGATGGAAGGATGTGGAGATGGTGGTTGGGGTTGGGTGGTTGGAGTGGATGTGTTGGTGTTTGATTGGTTTTGGTAGGGTTGAGGTGGGTTGGGTTGGTAGGTTGGTTGGATGTTGATGGTTGGGAGTTGTTGGTTGATGTTGGGTTGTTGGTTGGTTGGTAGTTTGGTTGTAGGTGATTGTTGGGTTGGTTGGTTGGTTGGTTTTGTTTTTTTTGGTTTTTGGTGGTTGTTGTTGGTGTGGTGGTGGTTGTTGGTTGGTTGTAGTTGTAGGTTGTTGGTGTGGGAGGGGTTGGGTGGTGGTTGTTGTTGTTGGTTGTTGTTGTTTGTTGGTTGTTTTGGTTTGTTTGTGTTGTTGGTTGGTGTTTTGGTTGGGTTTGTTTTTTGGTTGGTTGTGGTTTTGTTTTTTTTGTGGTTGGTTGGGTTTGTGTGTGTGTTGTGGGGGTTTGGTTGTTGTTAATATGTTTTTTGATATATTTGATGAAATATATTTAGTAAGAGTTGGGTGTGAGGGTGGGGATTGGAAGGGGTTGGTAGGTTGTTGAGGTTGGTTATGTGGTGAGAGGGGATTAATTTTTTTTTTGGGTTTGTATGTGTGGAGGGGGGGTATAATGTGATTTAGATTGGGTGGGTGTGGGATGGGGAGAGGAGAGATATGTATAAGATGTATTTGTTGAAGGGTTAAGTGTGATGTGAATGGGATGTGATATGTATAGGGGTATAGATTATGATGTTTGTAGTGATGGGAATAGAGTTGTGGGGGTGATATGGTATAAAAAAAGTTGAGATTGGGGATGTTGGGGTTTTTAGGTTGGAAAGGGGTGAGGGAATTGGGATTAGGAGGGTTAGGTTAGTTTGTTGAGGTGGTTGGATGTTAATAAGGTGTATGTTAAGGTGAGTATTATTATGGTGGATGGAGGAAGGAAGAAAGATAAAAAAAAAATGTAGAGTAGTTGAGATTTATTTGGATTAGTAGGTGTGTTGGTGGTTTGATTGGGGGGGTTAGTTGAGTGGGTTGGGTAGGGGGGATTGTTGGTAGTATATGATGAAGGGG
>JAXLNS010000009.1:32345769-32461787 GCA_037215915.1 Pantherophis vulpinus | reverse complement strand
GGGAAGAGGGAGGAGGAAAGGAAGGGAAGGGAAGGGAAGGAAAGGAAAGGAAAGGAAGGGAAGGGGAAGGGAAGGGAAAGGAAAGGAAAGGAAAGGAAAGGAAAGGAAAGGAAAGGAAAGGAAAGGAAAGGAAGGGAAGGGAAGGAAGGGAAGGGAAGGAAGAGGGAGGAGGAAAAGGAAGGGAAGGGGAAGGCAAGGCAAGGGAAAGAAAGGAAAGGAAAGGAAGGAAAGGAAGGAAAGGAAAGGAAGGAAAGGAAAGGAAAGGAAAGGAGAGGAGAGGAAAGGAAAGGAAGGAAAGGAAAGGAAAGAAAGGAAAGGAAAGGAAAGGAAAGGAAAGGAAAGGAAAGGAAGAGAGAAGGGAAGGGAATGACCATGGGAATGCTGCAATGGTCCTAACTGTGAAAAACGGTCCTAAATCATTTTTTCGGTGCCACTGTAACTTCGAACAGTCACTAAACCTACTGTTGTAAGTCGAGGACCGATTGTACGTGGGTTTAATTTTTTTTTCCCAAAGGCTTACTGGGAGATTCTCTTCCTAATGAATAGATCTGGAAGTCACCGGGAACGGAACTAAAACTAAAATAAACGAACGTGGCGGTGCTTCTCCGTTATTTATATTCGCTCTAATTGGAAAAGTTGGTGGGGGGAAATGACTTTTATGACAGTGTTTGGGATCTACGTGCATTTTATTACCGGAGCTTAAGCCGCCATTGTTTCTCCTCGGGGGATAATAATCGAGCCACTGACAGCTGGATTTCAGATCGTCTCAGCAAAACAAATATATTAATAATATTCTGCTTTCTCCAACGGAGGGAAGCCACAATTCCCGAGGTATCCCTCTTAAACAGGCCTTGTAAGAACTCTGCAGAGGGAGGCCCTTAGACAGAAATGCCAATTTTTCCTCAACTCTGGATGGGTTTCTTTCTTCTTCTTCTTCTTCTTCTTCTTCTTCTTCTTCTTCTTCTTCTTCTTCTTCTTCTTCTTCTTCTTCTTCTTCTTCTTCTTCTTCTTCTTCTTCTTCTTCTTCTTCTTCTTCTTCTTCTTCTTCTTCTTCTTCTTCTTCTTCTTCTTCTTCTTCTTCTTCTTCTTCTCTTCTCCCTCCTCCTCCTCCTCCTCCTCCTCCTCCTCCTCCTCCTCCTCCTCCTCCTCCTCCTCCTCCTTCTTCTTCTTCTTTTTTGAAGGTACGTGTTAAAATAGTATTTTGAAAGGTATAAAGATAGCACGGTATTTCTCAAAAGTCTTCCAATTTTCTCCTTGTATGCAGTTCACCGTAGCTGAACTTTTAAATCTCTTGGGAAGCGAGAAGGCAAGGAGAAGTGGGACGAGATATGGAAAGGAGAAGATGAAGAGAAGGAAAACAGGAAGAGAAGGAGGGAGGGAGGGAGGGAGGGGAGGAGGAGGAGGAGGAGGAGGAGGAGGAGGAGGAGGAGGAGGAGGAGGAGGAGGAGGAGGAGGAGGAGGAGGAGGAGGAGGAGGAGGAGGAAGAGAGGGAGAGAGGAGGAGGAGGAGATAAGATAGATGGTAGATGGATGGATGGATGGATGGATGGATAAGATGGATGGATGGATAGATAGATAGATAGATAGATAGATAGATAGATAGATAGATAGATAGATAGATAGATAGATAGATAGATAGATAGATAGATAGATAGATAAATAGATAGATGGGATAAGATAGATAGATAGATAGAGAGAGAGATGGATGGATGAAAATGGAGATCTTTCAAGAAAAGACTGGACAGCCACTTGTGAGAAATAGTATAGGGCTTCCGCTTGAGCAGAGGGTTGGACTGGATGACCTCCAAGGTTCCCTTCCAACCTTGTTACTCTATGTTCTACATCCAGCCTTTTTCTAGCAGCTTCTTCAGTCTCCTCCGATACCGAACATGAAAAAGGAAGGAAAGAGACGGGGATAGAAGTGTGTTTTGAGCTTCGTAGGATGGAAAAAACCCAGCTAAGCTTCCATGTATAATCCAACCTATTTTGTTTCTCCCTTAATTCACTAAGTGCCACTTCGGCCATCAAAAACTGCCACGATCTTCATCTCCTAGAAGGTAAAGGTAAAGGTTCCCCTCGCCCATATGTGCTAGTCGTTCCCGACTCTAGGGGGCGGTGCTCACCTCCGTTTCAAAGCCGAAGAGCCAGCGCTGTCGAAGACGTCTCCGTGGTCATGTGGCCAGCATGACTCAACGCCAAAGGCCCACGGAACGCTGTTCCCTTCCCACCAAAAGGGGGTCCCTGTTTTTCTACTTGCATTTTCTTTTTTACGTGCTTTCGAACTGCTAGGTTGGCAGAAGCTGGGACAAGTCACGGGAACTCACCCCGTTATGCGGCACTCGGGATTCGAACCGCTGAACTGCCGACCTTTCGATCGACAAGCTCAGCGTCTTAGCCCCTGAGCCACCACGTCCCCTTCATCTCCTAAAAAGGAGACGGCTATTTTTAAAAGAAATCTACTTATTTCCAAGATTAGGTAACTTTCTATCTTGGGGTGAGGGGGAACCTGAGTGCCCAGGCCAGGACGAATAGAGAACCCCTCTAAAAGTTTGATTGAAATGATATATAATTAGTTTTATCGTTTGGGACTGGAAGCTGAACTTCAAAAAAAAAGGGGCCAAAGAATTCATGCTGACCACAGCTGTCTTGGGTTTATCGAATTAACAAAAGGGAATTTTAATTTCTTTTTATACCTCCAGTGTAAAAGGGGGAGGGGGAATAGATTTGAAGGAAATTTAAATGCCTCCATCTGAAAATTCGAAGAACGACGCAATCATGGGGGGTCTTGAGTCGGTGCCGGGGACCCCGGGAAGGGTTTGGGAAGGAGCAGACGGCCTTTTTCAGCCCCGAGGGCGAATCTGGCAGCCTGCCGTCTTTGGCCTGGCCAAGAAGCTTCCAGATGTCTTGCAAACATCTGGCGCAAGAGAATGGCTCCGGGTGGATTTGGACGGTCCCACAGCAAAACGCCTTTACTGTGGTCATCTTGGTGGAGCATTCAGGACAGGGATGGCTGGACTGATGTCCTTTCTGGAAGGACTTTGCTGGGGGAGGGGGGTTGGGGGGTTGGAGAGTCCAGTGAAAAGGAGGAGTGGGGGAGACCGTGAGGGCAATGAGCCAAGATTTGAGGGGCTGCCCCCCCCAAAGAAGAGGAGGTCCACCTATTCTCCCTTCCTTCTTTCCATCCATCCTTCTTTCCTGTTTTCTTCTTCCTTCCTACTTGACCCATCTCCTTCCTTCCTCCCTCCCTTCTCATTCTTCCTTCTCTCTTCCTCCCATCTCCTTCCTTCTTTCCTCCCTTCTTTATTTTTTTCTTGCTTTCTCCTTCCATCCTTTCTTCCTTTACTTCCATCCATCTCCTTTCATCCTCCCTCCCTTGTCTCCTGCTTTCTCTTTCCTTCCTCTTCCTCCCATCTCCTTCATTCGTTTGTTCGTTCGTTCGTCCTTCCTCCCTTCTTTCTTTCTTTATCCTTCCATCCTTCCTTCCTTTTCATTCTATCCATCCTCTTTCCTGCTTTCTTCTTCCTTCCCCCCTTCCCTTCTCTCCTTCCTTCCTTCCTTCCTTCCTTCCTTCCTTCCTCCCTCCCTCCCTTCCTTCTCTCCTGCTTTCTCTTTTCTTCCTTCTTCCCATCTCCTTCCTCTCTCCCTTCTCTCCTCCTTCCTTCCTTCCTCCCATCTTCCATCCTCCCTTCCTTCTGTCCTGCTTTTTTCCTTCCTCCCTTCTTCTCATCTCCTCCCTCCCTCCATCTCCTTCCTTCTTCCCTCCCTCCCTCTCATCTCCTTCCTTCCTTCCTTTCTTCCTCCCTCCCTCCCTCATTTCATAGAGTAAATTAGCTATCCTAAATAAATATTTTATAATATGCAGTAGAGAAGAGGATACTTATTAAAGCCCAAACTACTGATCTAATTAAAGTGTTCCAAAATAATGGTGTCATTTCCCAACCTTGAACACCATTCAGAATAAATAACAGAATAACAACATAGAAATAGAAAACAACCCTTTCCCTCCTATATGGGGGAGGGAGGGAGAAAAGGAAGGAAGGAGGGAAGGAAGGAAGGAGAGAGGGAAGGAGGAAGGAAGGAAGGAGAGAAGGAAGGAAGATGGTAGGGAGTGAAGGAAAGGAAGGAAGGAAGGAGGGAGGGAGGAAAGGAAGGAGGTAGGGAGGGAGGAAAGGAAGGAAGGAGGGAGGGAGGGAGAGAAGGAAGGAAAGAGGGAGGGAGAGAAGGAAGGAAGGAGGGAGGAAAGGAAGGAAGGAAGGAGGGAGGAAGGGAAGGAAGGAAGGAGGGAGGGAGGAAAGGAAGGAAGGAGGAGGAAAGGAAGGAAGAAGGGAGGGAGGAAAGGAAGGAAGGAGGAAGGGAGGGAGGCAGGGAGGAAGGAAGGAAGGAAGGAAGGAAGGAAGGAAGGAAGGAGAAACAGGAGGAGGAGGAGGAGAAAGGTGGAGAAGGAAAAGAAGGAGAAGGAGAGAGAAGGAACGGTGGAGAAGAAGAAAGGAAAGGAGGAGAAGGAGAAAGAGAAGGAGTGACGGAGAAGGAGGTAATGAAATCTCCGCCTAGGTGAAGAGCCTCAAATAAATACATTTCTAATCCTTCAAGACCGTTTGTTGATTTAATTATAAATCGCCTTGGGATAATATCTGGGTTAAAAAGCTGCTGTAATTAGAACGGGTCCACCATTTCTGACAGGGAGGCCTCCCAATACAACCCCCTTCTATTTATTTATTTAAGTGAGGGAAAAAAATTTCAATCTTCCAGGTGAGCGCAGAGTCGATCAGTGGGAAGTCGTTGCAGAATGGATTCCTGTCACCCCAACGTCAAGACAGCATTCCGAATTCCTGCAACTGCAGTTTTATTATTTTATTTTATATTTTATTTTATTTTATTCTGCTCCAACCCCACACCGGCATTAAATGTCTGGTTTCTCCAGCCTGGAAGATTTACGAAATTTACAGAGATTTTTGTTCAATGCTTTGTAAGAGAGCTGCAAACCGATCGGAAATGGAACTTCCTTTCTTTCAAATATTTTAAATATTTGAGGGGCTGCCCCCAAAAAAGAAGGGGGGAGGGTCCACCTGTTCTCCAAAAGCCCCTTGATGGGCAGGAGAAGAAGCAACGGATGGAAACTAATCCAGGAAGAAAAGCAACCTGGAATTAAGGAGAAATTTCCTGACAGCAAGGACAATGAATCAGTGGAACAGCTCGCCACTAGAAGTTGTGGGTGATGGAGGTTTTCCAAGAAGAGATGGGATAACCATTTGTTTGAGATGGTCGACGGTCTCCTGCTTGAGCAGGGGGTTGGACTAGAAGGCCTCTAAGGTCCCTCCCGGCTCTTTTATTCTAATGTTCTATGTTCACTGTCTCCTGGTGATTGGCCCAAAGGCACCCAGTCTGCTTCATTCCTAAAATGGGACTAGAACTCATCGTCACCCAATGATTGGCCCAAAGGCACCCAACCTGTTTTCATGCCTGAGGCAGAACTAGAACTCCCCATCTCCTGGTGATTGGCCCAGAGTTTATACTTTTGTTCCTAAGACAGGACTAGAATTCACTGTCACCCGATGATTGGCCCAAGGTCACCCAGCCTGCTTTCAAGCCTGAGGTGGAACTAGAACTCCCTGTCTCCTGGTGCTTGGCCCAGAGTTTCCCAGTTGGCTTTCATGCCTAAGACAGGACCAGAATTCACCGTCTCCAGACGATTGGCCCAAAGTCCGCCCAGCCTGCTTTCAAGCCTGAGGCGGGACTAGAACTCCCAGCCTCCTGGTTTCGAGGCATCACGGAACCAAACCGGTTTTCCTACTGGGGGAAAGGTGCCCTTATTCGACTGACTGGCTACCAACCGGGTCCCTTAAGGAAGCCGCTCTCCTGCTCCTCCCTCCAGCCTGCTCTTTCAACACAACCTCGCTCTCCAAGCTGTGTAAACACGGCAAGCAAAACATCTCCATCTCCCATCAACGTGACACTCGCAACACTTCTGCGTTTGTCGTCGGTGGGTGAAGGTTATGCCAAGCGCCTCTCGCAACCGGCAGGAGACTCCCACAAGGGGGGGGGGAAGCGTCAAAGTCACCAAGGTTGCGATGTATTGATTCGTAAGGAAAGCCGGGGGGGGGCAAAAGGAGGAGAGGACCCCCCTTTGAGGCTGGGGAGGGGGCCGAGAAACCCGCAAGTCAAGGGCGCACGCCGTGCTACGCGCTCTTATCGCCTGGAGCTGCAGAATGATGAATGTTTCTCCTGCGAGAGAGAGAGAGACACACATACACACACACACAATTCCCGTTGAGAAAAATCCTTTTCTGCAATTCACGGTGGTGTGTGTTTTGCTTTTCGGAGGCTCAGCTCTCTCTCGGAAGAACAGAGGCTGGTAGGGACCTCGGAGGTCTTCTAGACTAACCCCTGGTCAAGCATTTCATATCATTTCAGACAAATGGCAGTGCAATCTCTTCTTGAAGGCCGCCAGTGATGGAACATCCACGACTTCTGAAGGCAACCTGTTCCATCCATTCATCACCCTTCTTCCTTCCTTCCTTCCTTCCTTCCTTCCTTCCTTCCTTCCTTCCTTCCTCCTTCCTTCCTTCCTTCCTTCCTTCCTTTCCTTCCTTCCTTCCTTCCTTCCTTCCTTCCTTCCTTCCTTCCTTTCTTCCTTCCTTCCTTCCTTCCTTCCTTCCTTCCTTCTTCCCTTCCTTCCTTCCTCCACCCCCTACCCCCTTGGCCAATACCTCCCTTGGCACAGCTGCCAGTACGGACACCCTGGAAAATCAGGTTGCCGATCATCCTTGGCCCATTTCTACCCCCCCACCCCCACCCCTCTCTCCGATATTAAATAAAGACATCTCGAAGGTATGGGGAAACTTCACCCGGGGCGAAACAATTGCAACTGAAACATGGTTGGCTTTTGCTGTCTGCGCGTCGTTCATATTAAAAACGAAAACAAAAAAAAAAAAAACAGAACAAAATACTTTTCACCTCCAGCCAAAACAGAGCACTGTGGTTTAAAAAAAGAAAGAAAGAAAGAAAGAAAGAAAGAAAGAGAGAGAGAGAGAGAGAGAGAGAGAGAGAGAGAGAGAGAGAGAAAGAAAGAAAGAAAGAAAGAAAGAAAGAAAGAAAGAAAGAAAGAAAGAAAGAAGAAAGAAAGAAAGAGATCGCTTCTCTTCCCTTAATAAACAGAGGAAGGAAGGGAAGGAGGAGAGTCTATCGCAGTCTATCTGTTAAAACTGATTTAACAGCCAGAGCGATGAAGATACGACGTTCTCCCCGGCGCCTTCGACAAACGGCCAAATCGGTCTTCAGGATGGATTTATAAAGCGGTGGTGCCAGATTCGAGACGGCTCCTCAAGCTCTATTTGGGTGGCGCTCGTTTTGGTGGTCTCGCCGTGCCCAAATCCGGAATGAAGGAAGGCACGGATTTAGCTGGCTGGGGAATTCTGGGAGTTTCAGCAAAGGGGTTGCAAACTCCGTTGGTTGGTGAGAGAAGGTGGTGGGAAGGAAGGAAGGAAAGAAGGAAGGAAGGAAGGAAGGAAGGAAGGAAGGAAGGAAGGAAGGAAGGAAGGAAGGAAGGAAGGAAGGAAGGTGACAATGTCATGCAAAATTCAGACTATCTGGAGATACGCTTTGTTTCTGCTTTCCTATCTACCGTTGAGGTCCTCGGTGCTCTCTGAGTTGGGTGGATTTCTTGTGGACGTTCCAGGACCCAGTTAAGGAACATCATCAGTGCTAGAAGAGAATGGGGTTTACTCTCTTATTTATATGCTCCCTTCTAGCACTGATGATGTTCCCAAGTTGGGTCCTGAAACGTCTGCAAGAAAACCCCCAAGCACAGAAAGCACCAAGGACTCCATAGTTGTTGTTCTCCTCCTCCTCCTCCCTCCTCTCCCCCCACTCCCTCCTCCTCCTTCTGCAAACCCTCCTAACACTGATGACGTTCCCTAGTTGGGTCACGAGACGTCTCCAAGCAAACCACCCAGCTCGGAGAGGACCCCACTGTCCTCCATTTCCTTTCCAAATAAATCAGGTAGCCGCACTGATAAATCGCTAAGGAGCCTTGGTGCGGAGCGGACTAAAGTGCTGTTAAAGTAGTATTTAGCTGCCAGCTGCCTGCAATTACTGCAAGTTCGAATCTCCCCAGGCTCAAGGTTGACTCAGCCTTCCATCCTTCTGAGGTAAATGAGGACCCGGATTGTGGAGGCAATAAGCTGACTTTGTATAAAAAAAAAGAACACCGCTTAGGAGGGGGCCCCCGAAAGCCCTACTAAGCAGGTATATACAAAAGTATGAAGGCTACTGCTTAACGCGTTGTAAGCCGCCCTGAGTCTCCGGAGAAGGGCGGCATATAAATTGAACCAATAAATAAATAAATAAATAAATCGCTAAGGTCCTGAAAACCAGGAAGGCTCTGGTTTCCTTCCAAATTTCTGCTTCAAACAGAAGGACCCGAACCTCTCTCTGGTCAAGCATAGCCTTCTCCCTCCTTCAAGCAACTCACCTCCGAAAGGTCTCCTATCCATTGGGAGCAAAGCTTAAGAAGCCCCTCAACGGAAGAGAGATGGAGGTTGGCTGAGCATCTTTGATCAGGTCAGCCTGAGGCTAAACCCCTCCCCTCCAAAAAAAACCCCCCAAAACGGAATAAATTGCAACGGCGACTTCCCGCAATTTTTTTCAAGCGAGTTTTTCCAACCCGTGCAATCCAAAGCAGCTTCGTCCTTTTTTTTTTCCTCCCCCCCCCCCCCCCCGAAGCCAGCATCGTTTTGCTGATTCATATCCTTGCCTAGCAATTAACTAGCATTCCAAGGTCTTTGGATAAGCCATGTTGTCACGGCAGATATAACCCCCTCCTTGCTTCAGCTGAGCATTTGATCTCGGGCCGTTCATCCCTCCATAATCCCCTTCTGTTATTTTTAGCTCATTTCAATCAAGGGTTTGTTTTGTTGCTTTTTTTTTTTTAAAAAGAAAGAAAATATTATTCCTGTCTTCCGGGACATTCGTTATTTCATCCAGTTATGTAAAGAATTATTTTTTCTCTCTCTCTCTCTCTTTGCAAATCCTTCCACAGAAGCTACGGCTGACAAAAAATGCTGGATGAATAGACGGGATGTGCGAAAGACAATAGGAGGGAGGGGGGGGATAGGAAATTATTTCAGACCCTCTGTAATTTCCCAGGATGCAAAAGGAATGAGGGGGAGCATCGGTCTTCACAGCACAACCAGACCACAAACACAATCCAATTACAAAAAATAAAAATCCACCATGTTTCTCCCGAAAATAAGACTGGGTCTTATATTCATTATAAGCATTAGGGGTTATTTTCCAGTAAGGTCTTATTTTTTAGGGAAATACGGCACTAAATGCGCCTCTCTGGTTGATGATCTTAACTGGGGCTTATTTTTGGAGTAGGGCTTATATTACGAGCCTCCTGAAAAATCATGCTAGGGCTTATTTTCCGGTTGAGTCTTATTTTAGGGAAGGGGTCAGCAACCTGCAGCTCTGGAGCCGCATGTGGCTCTTTCCCCCCCCCTCTGCTGCGGCTCCCTGTTGCTCAAAATATGCGTCACCACCGCCAATGTGCGACACCCTCCGGCACGCAATTTATTGAGCTGTTCAACCCCCAGTAGGCCAACCATGGATAAATCCAAGAAAAGAAAGTTTCAGAAGAAAACAGAACGTTTAATTCAACTACATCTGCTAGTTTTGTGGTTGCTCAAGAAATAGTCAGGCACGGGAAAGGTTTTTGTGGCTCCAGTGTTTTCTTTTCTGTGGGAAACGGGTCCAAATGGCTCATTTGAGTGTTTAAGGTTGCAGACCCCTGTTTTAGGGGAAACAGGGTAATTCTACTCTACACATAGTTCTCAATTTATAACAGTTCGTTTAGTGACCGCCCGCGGTTACAACGGCAGTGAAAAAGTTGATTTAGAACCATTTTTCCACACGTACGACCGTTGCCGCATCCCTGCCTTCGCGTGATCAAAATTCAGACGCTTGCCACCACGACTCGTGTTTATGACGGTCGCAGTGTTGATCCCCTTTTGGTGATCTTCCGACCAGCCAAGTCAAGAGGGAGGGAAGCCAGGTTCACTTCACAACCTTAACGACTGCAGGGGTTCGCTTAAACGGCAGCGGCGAGGAAGGTCGTAAAATGGGGAAACGCTCGCTTAACAACTGTCTCGCTTAGCAACAGGAGTGCTGGGCTCAACTGCGGCTGCAGGTTGAAAACTATCTAGTTTCATCGCAAAACTTTCTTTAGGTTCTAGAGACACAAAAAGCACTGATTTATTTAGTGTGTTCTAGTGCAGCGGTCACCAACTGGTGGTAGTCCGTGACAAAATTTGGTGGTCCGCAGAAAAATTATTTGCATTTTTTATATTGCACTAAATCAGGGGTCCTCAAACTACGGCCCCTGGGCTGGATACGTGCAATGAGCATTTGTGTTGCTGCAGAGAGTCTCCCCCTTCGGGTCTTTTTGTGCGGGTCGGAGGGGGCCAGAAATTCAGACTCGGGGTCTGCTTCAGCCTCCTGGTGTGAGGCTTTGGGCGAAGGCTGGAGGGAAGCACCGCTGGTGGCGAAGAGCCGGAGGGCCTCGTTCCAGTGGGACTGCATCATGGCCTGGAACTGACTGAGCCTCCAGGTGCCGGTACCTGGCCTTGCACTCCCACAGGTCTTCCCTCTGCTTGGAAAGCTTATGCTCCTAGTCCTCAGTGAGGTGCTTCTGCTGAGCCTCCTTCTCGGCCAGATCCAATTTGAACTGAGCTGTTTTGCCAACTCTTTCTCATGGTGGCTGCTTAGCTCAACAACTGCTTCCTGTTGGGGCCCTAAGGAGCCCGGGCGGGGAGGCGAGGAATGGCTGGGAGGGGAGGGGCGAGTAGAGTCTGGCAAGGCACCCCTCAATGTGAGTGACATTGAGTTGGCCACGCCCATCTAGTCACATGACCACCTAGCCACGCCCACTCAGCTGGTCATCAGGCAGATCATATTAGTGGTCCACGGGATTTAAAATTATGAATTTAGTGGTCCCTGGGGTCCGAAAGGTTGGGGACTCCTGATCTAATCTCTCTCTCTCTCTCTCTCTCTCTGTGTGTGTGTGTGTGTGTGTGTCCCTTACACATACACACACACACTGGCCTGCTTTCTCCCAACTTAAAAACGGCCACGTTCTTTCCATCCTGTTTGTTATTATTGATATTAAAAAAAATGGAAGGCAGTGATGATTATAATTGGCTGGCGCGAAATACATTAATTTTCAAGGAATTTGCATTATGAAACGCCGTTCTGTTGCTCCAGATAATGACAAAGAGAGGAAAGGGGGGGGGGGGTGGGAGGGAGAAAAAAAACGGATTAGTCATTTGGAAATAAAAATAACCAGTGTCTTTTCCCCGCAGATTGCCAGCTTCAAATATTTAACCTGTTCTGTGCTTCTCGGACAATCCAAGTTTCTTTCTGGTGTGTTTGACAAGCATTGGCCATTGACCAAATATATATATATATATATATTTCGCTGGACTTATTTGCCCTTCTTTCTTTCACGAGCGTTTTTCAGCTCTGATGTCGGTGCCCTCATATTAGCTTTCTGTCCATTCCCCTGAGCGGGTGGAGAAGAGGCCCTATTGAGATGTCAGAGAGGATGAAATATTCACAGTGGAAAAAAGAGCAAATTTTAATTCACCGAAGGCAGAATGGCACAGCCAGGGGGGAAATTCTGGAGGCCGCCAACAGCTTCCGTTGCTGCCCTTGCTTAATGCTCGGAAGGTCGCCAAATTCCCACCTTACTTTGTCTCAACTTTGGGGTTCAGTTCGATGCTGCGTTCAATTCATCGGATATCCCCATCTGATTTTTTTTTTTTAATTATTAAAATTATTGTTGTTGGGCATTGGTGGAGAGGAGGAGGAGGAGGAGATGGGAGGAGCAGAGGGGAAGGACTGTGATCTTGGTTCACTAACACTGATGATGTAACTTAGTATGGTCACCAAACGTCTGCTAGAAAACAACCAAGCTGCATCGTTACCAACACAGCCTGAAGATATTCTACTACGACTTCTGTCCTCCCAAAATTGGGGGTTAAAGACACTACAGGACATTTCTGGAGTGCCAAGCGGCCGGATCCATGTTTCACTCTCGAGTGGCTTCACCCACAGCCCAAGAGTCAATCAACCCTTGAGTACGGGTCAAAGAGTCAAGGAGAAGCGAACCAATCCATTCCCGTACCCAATGAAGAGTTTGAGAGCCTCCCCTGCGGGACTAATCCGAGGCCATCTCTCTCTCTCTCCCTCTCTCTCTTTTTTTTTGGCCAAGAGTTGGCTTCAGTCTGGCGTAGCCAATTTTCAATATCCAGCAGGAAAAAAAAAAATGCAAATGAGAAATCTTCCTCTTTGGGCTCTAAGGAGATAAGTAGGACCTATTAACCTCCCGTGTTATTTTTCAACTTCATTATCCGGGCTGACACAGGGAAGAAGCCGGCGGGACGGCATCTTCGGGCCACCCGAACATGCAAATGGCCTTCTCCAAGGAAATTACTTTTCTGGACGGAAGGTTATTAATCTAAATTCTTCCAGTTAGTTCAATTGGGGGCTTAGGATAAATACAGAACAGGTGGCGATACTTATCTCCCGCAACAGGCATCCCCCGGGGGCCGTTTGTCATACCGACTGCAGACCGGATCTTTAATCCCCTTAACGGCAAAAAAAAAATTAAAATCTGATTATTATTATTATTTTTTCCTCCCTTCCGGAAGGGGATTCCTGGGGACCCCCTCCGGAAGCCAAGGTGGATGACCGTGGGAAAATTTCAGCCGCCGGTCTCATGGACAGGTAATCCTTGACTTAGGACGACAACGGAGCCCAGAAATCCTATCTCTCGGCGAGACGGTTTGCTAAGTGTGTTTCACCCCGTTTTACAACCATTCTTGCCACGGTTGTTAAGCGAATCGCCGTAGCGGTTAAGTGAGCAATACGGTTGTTAAAGGAATCTGGCTTCCTCGCCTCTCCCCGCCCCTTTTGGTAGTCAGAAGGTCGCAAAAGGGGATGGTGTGATCCCCGACACATTGCGACCGTCGTAAATATGAGTCATTTGTGCCGCAAGCGTCCGAATTTTGATCTTGTGACCACGGGAGGGATGCTGCGGCAGTCGTACGTGTGAAAAACGGTCATAAGTCACTGTTTTTTTAAAGTGCTGTTTTAAAAAGGAAAGTGATAAATCGCTATCCAAGGTGCTGAAACAAGAAAGGGTCTCCGTCCCTCCAAAATTTCACCTGAATACAGACACAGAATCATAGAGTTGGAAGGGACCTTGGAGGTCTTCTAGTCCAACCCCCTTTGCTCGAGCAGGAGACCTTCTACCATCTCAGAAAAATAGATGTCCAGTCTCTTCTTAAAAACCTCCAGGGATGGATCACCCACAACTTCTGAAGGCAAGCCGCTCCGCTGGTTAATTGTTAGGAACTCTTTGGAAATTTCTCCCACTCCTTTCTAGAACTGATAATATCACCTAGCTGGGTCATGAAACGTCTGCAAGAAAGCTCAGAGAGCACCAAGGACCCCATAGTTGTTCTCTTCCTCCTCCTCCTCCTCCTCCTCCTCCTCCTCCTCCTCCTCCTCATCATCATCATCATCATCATCTCTGCAAATCCCACTCCCTTCTAGCACTGATGGTGTAACCTAGATGGGTCACAAAACGTCTGTAAGAAAACAACTAAGCTCAGAGACCCACAAGGACCCCACAGCCCTTCTCCTTCTCCTCCCTGCAAACCCCACTCCCTTCTAGCACTGATGGTGTAACCTAGATGGTCACGAAACGTCTGCCAGAAAACAACCCAGCTCAGAGAGCACCAAGGATCCCACATATTTTTTTTTTTTTTAAAAGTCAACCCATGCTAAAATTGAAGGATCCTGCTGAATTTCAGACTTGTGCCGGAGCCCATCTTCAGGATTGTCTCTCTTAGCAGAATGCCTCTTTGCTTAAAAAAAAAAATTCCCTGTATTTCCCACTTCTGGCTTCCTCAGTCATGTTCCCTGAGCAAAGAGAAGTGCCATGTCCCATCCGGCACCCAAAATTGTGGAGCTGTTAAGCAAATCGAAGGTCACACAACGCTCCGTTTGTCTTCGGGCTCCAGAGGATACCTGGCCAGGTATGAACGATGGAGAGAAGATTGGAATCAACCCTCCAGAGCCCAGATGTAATTTGAGGCTAAACGGACGTTAAAACAGCTCATTTTTAACCAGGTTTGCGGCTCGTCCTTGCCGGCTTGTCCTTGCGGGAAGAAATGGAGATTTGATGGGAGATATATTCGTATTAGGAAGTTTTCACAGGCGTTTCGGCACTTGGCGAGCCTCAAAGAGGAAGAATTATTCCGAATGCCTTCGGAGGTTGTAGGGGATTCATCACTGGGTTTTTTTAAGGAGAGACTTGGACAGCCACCTATCTGAAAGGGTCTAGGCCTCTCCTGCTTGAGCAGGGGTTGGACTAGAAGACCTCCAAGGTCCCTTCCAGTCTAGTTTGATTGATTGATGTCCTTAGAATCCAGGTGGACAAGACAAAGTTCTCCAGATCTTCTGGAGGGACCAGAAGATCTGGAGATCTTTTTGTTAGCCGCTGCCAAAAAACAAAAAAAAAAGAGCCAATGAAGTTGTGGCTTAAAAACCTAAAAGACCGTTGTTATGAGAGTTCTGCCCCGTTTTACGACCTTTCCTGCCGCAGTTGTTAAGCGAATCCCTATCATTGTTAACTTAACGACATGGTCGTTACATGAATCTGTCTCCCCCGTTGTGGGATCCCTGCTGGAATAAAAGTTAATTTTTCAGCTTTTTTTTAAGAGCGGAAAGGGTGTAGAAGTGTAGAGAGATTTAAAAGCTAGTTGCAACCTTTTAAATCTCCAGAGCATAGCGAGTTCTTTTTTCTTTTTTGTCATTTGTGACCCTGCGAGGTGTGAAAATGTTAATGAAGGGAGCGATTTGAGGGGGGGGGTTTTTGCCAGAAATCCCCCTATTTAAAATGTAGTCCAGGTGGGAAGGCTCCTGCTTCTCTCCCTGGCTTTTAGGATGCGAATGCCTTCTGACACGGTGGTCTCAGCTGGTTAAATCCATGCTTTGCCAAAATTGAGATGCTGGAAAGGCCCCACATCGCTTTGGCTGCCCCTTAAAGGGGAGGGAGGGAGGGAGGCCGAAAAATGTCACAGTTGGGGTGGGGGAAGAGACTGACAGGGCTGGGGGACCCCCCAAAATGGGCATTTTGCAAATACTCGGCCTGCTTTTGCAGAATCACAAAGTTGGAAGGGGCCTCAGAGGTCTTCTAGTCTAGTCTTCTAAGAGGTTCCCCTTGCACCTATGTGCTAGTCGTTCCCGACTCTAGGGGGCGCTGCTCATCTCCCTTTCAAAGCCGAAGAGCCAGCGCTGTCCGAAGACGTCTCCGTGGTCGTGTGGCCGGCATGACTCAACGCCAAAGGCGCACGGAACGCTCTTCCCTTCCCACCAAAGGTGGTCCCTCTTTTTCTACTTGCATTTTTTACGTGCTTTCGAACTGCTAGGTTGGCAGAAGCTGGGACAAGTCACGGGAGCTCACCCCGTTACGCGGCACTAGGGATTCGAACCGCTGAACTGCCGACCTTTCGATCGACAAGCTCAGCGTCTTAGCCCCTGAGCCACCGTGTCCCTACATATAGGGCGGCAATATAAATCTCCTAAATAAAATAAATAAAGTAAAGGGGTACTAACGCTTTACGTGCTTTTGATTCTACGTCCCTCTGTTAAGGCAACCTAGGATTGCATTGGGCTTTTTTGGCAGCTGCAGTAGACAGCTGGCTCGCGTGTCAGTGTTAGTCTGTTCAAAACACTTTCTCTCCCGTCCTCTCGTACCGCAGCCGGGACACGCATAGGAAGCCCGTGAAGGTATCCTAAGATGGCACGGATCCCACCCTCCGACCGATCGTGCCAATCCTTTGGGTACCACTGGGGAGCTGAGTCTCCGGGCAAGCTCCTAAAAGCGCGTGCAAAAGGGCTGTGGGGAGTGCCCTCTCCGCTCTCGTTCTCCGTGTGTGTGCCCTTGGAGAAGCTGGCACCGTGTCCGATTCATTCTCCCGGAGCGAGGGGCCGCGAGGCCCCCGTACGAGAAAAAAACGAAGCACGGGCTCGCTGCCTGGTTGGCCGGCTGGCGTCACATCAGCAGCTATGAAAATTAATGTGCCAAGGCTCTCGTGCCAGCCTTGGTTTAATTTCTCCGGTTGGGGAAAAGCGGCTTCCGAAATATTAGACATTCTTGCAAGGTTCAGCACAATTTCTCCCCGGCTCTGATCCTTTGGGTCTTCGCTCCGACAGGAAATTCCTGGTTTTCCTGGGGAGGGAGAAGCAACCGTCTGTTCAGACATGGATGTCAGGATCAAAACGCTCAGCAAAAAAAATAATAATAATAATAATTAAGGATATTTCTTCCTTCTGTTCCTGGCAGGGCTGGAAAAAACGCCGTGGAAGGAATCTTGGATGGCTATTCATTTTTTTTCCCCCTGTTATCTATCAGTGAGAAACACACACAGAGTTCTCTGGAGCGGGAAAAACACGTGTTGTTTTCCCACGCTCCTTCACGTGCCACGCCAAGCCGTGGCTTGTTTTAAAACCTGGTTAAATAGTGGCTGAGTCGCAAGTCTACATCCTAAGCTATGAATTGTCGTTTCTAAAGAACTGGCCCCTCCTCCTCCTCCTCCTCCTCCTCCTCTTCTTCCTCTTTCCGCAAACCTCGCTTCCTTCTAACACTGATGATGTTCCCTAGCTGGGTCATGAAACATCTGCAAAAAAATCACCACACTCAGAGAGTACCAGGAACCCACAGTCGTCCTCCTCCTCCTCCTCCTTCTTTCTGTAAACCCACTCCCTTCTAGCACTGATAATGTTCCCTAGTTGGGTCATGAAACGTCCACAAGAAACCCACCGAACTCAGAGAGTACCAAGGACCCCACACTCCTCCTCTTCCTCCTCCTCCTCCTCTCTGCAAACCCCACTCCCTTCTAGCACTGATGATGTTCCCTAGTTGGGTAAAGAAATGTCTTCACGAAGACCACCAAGCTCAGAGGCCACCAAGGACCGTCGTAAGTATGAACCAGTTGCCAAGCATCCAAATTTTGATCCCGTGACTGTGATCACCGAGTTTACCACGGATGAGCCGGTTATGGGAATTGGGTACATCTACTCTAAAGAAAAGAAAGACTACGAGTGACACAATGGCAGTCTCCAATATTTGTGGGGCTGCCCCAAAGAAGAGGGGGGGGAGTCAACCTATTCTCCAAAGCACCGAAAGGCAAGTTGAGGAACAATGGATGGAAACGAACCAAGGAGAGAAGCAACTTAGAACGAAGGAGAAAATTCCTGACAGTGAGAACAAGTAACCGGTGGAACAACTTGCCACCAGAAATTGTGGGTGCTCCATCACTGGAGGCTTTTAACAAGAGACTGGACAACTATTTGTCAAGACAAATGCACGAGCAGGGGGTTGGACTAGAAGACCTCCAAGGTCCCTTCCAACTCTATTTTTCTATGTTATCCTAGAGGGAGGATAAAACCTCCATAAAAATCCAGGCAGGCTCTTGAATATTACAGCGGCTCCCTCAGCCTTGTGATTCTTAATTTTCCTCTAATTTCGGGACCACGGTGCTGATATTAAAAAAAAATCCCTTAGAAGTGTTTTAGGGAGCCGTATTAAAATAATTCAACCGGCACTATAATTTTAGCACCGACCATCAACGATGAAATAATGGCCGTTTAGACCACGTCCTGCCTTTCGGGTGACCTTGGTTGGGGGAGAAATGGAGCAGGGGTGGGCTTCTAAAAATTTTTAGCAAGGGGTTGCTGGGTGGGTGTGGCCAATTGTGGGCGTGGCCTAGTCGGCATTCCTGCACCACGGCTAGGAGGTGGGTGTTTTTGCCCTCCCCAGGCTCCGGAGGTTTTTCCCAAGCCTCCGGGAGGGCAAAAACGACCTCCCCAGGCTCCAGAGGGCCTCTAGAGGCCAGAAACTTCCGGTAGGCCTGTTTTTCGCCCTCGACGAGCCTCACTGCATGCCCTTACCTGCATCCAAAACAGGCCGCGTGGGGACTCCTGGGAGGGATTTGGGGGTTCTCCGAGGGGTGAAAGAGCCCTCGGAGAAGAGGGGTAAAAGAGCCACATGCGGCTCCAAAGCCACAGGTTCCTGACCCCTGCCCAAGAAGAACAGGCCTAAGATCTCCTCAACCTCATCTCTATTCAGTGGGCATTTCTTCCCTTTTGGCACAAAACCCTCCGAGGGTATAAAACGGGCGTGGTTTCCCTCCGTGGTCTGGGAGAGAAGAACTGCCACGGGAGGCCAGGCAAATTTCCACGCCAGTCTAATTCCCTGCCAACTCCAAGCTGGGCGAAGAGAGGAGCTTCAACTCAACCGTGGGGAAGGACCCCCACCGGACAACTCGCCACCTGCCCACCTAACTTTTCGACACCGCGCAGAGACCCAGAAAGGTTATTGAGATGGGAGGCCATCCTCCTTGAATCTGCTGCAATAATTCATTTATTTTATTTTTAAAGTAAGATTTATCCTTCTCTACGCTTCACCATCCTTTCCCCAATCTACCGGTAACAGATGTTGGGTTAACCAAGCCTTAAGTGCCGCATTTAGCATTTCTCGTGGTGGTGGGTGTGCCAACGGTTGAATTGCAACCCGGAGATTAAGGTGTGTTGGAAAAAAGGAGCCATTTTCCAAATTGCCTTTTTGTTTTCTGAAGATAAAATACACAGGAAAGAGAAGAGGAGGAGGAGGAGGAGGAGGGGAAGGAGGGAGAGAAGAGGAAGGAGAAGGAAGAGAAGGAGAATTCACTTAACAACTGTGTTACTAACTTAACTGTGGCAGTGATTCGCTTGAAAAATTGTGTCAAGAAAGGTCGTAAAAATGAGGAAAAACTCAAGAACTTTCTTACTTAGCAACCGGAATTTTGGGCCCAATAGTTCGTCGTAACTTGAGGACTACCTGTATACTAAAATAATAAGAAGAAGAAACTTGGGGGAGAAACCAGCAAGAACACTTCAGAACAAGTATACGAAAAGAAAATGCCTTCTTCTCCTCATCCTCTTCCTCCTCCCCTCCTTCCTCCTCCTCCTTCCTTCTCGTCCTCCTCCCCCCATTCCTTCTCCCCTCCTTCTTCTCCTCCTCCTCCTATTCCTCCTTCCCCCTTCCTCCTCCTTCCTTCTATTTCTCTTCCCCCTTCCTCCTCCTCTTCTTCCCCTCCTTCTCTTCCTCCTCCTCTCCCCATTCCTCCTCCTTTCTCCTTCCTTCTATTTCTCCTCCCCATTCCTCTTCCCCATTCCTGCCTCCTCCTCTTCCCGTCCCCTCCTTCTCCTCCTCTTCGCCTCCTTCTTCCGCTCCCCTCCTTCCCCTCCTCCTTCCTCTTCCTCCTCCTCCTCCCCTCCTTCTAGTTCCCCCTCTCCCCTCCTCCTCCCCTCCTCCTCCTTCCTTCTCCTTCTCCTCCTCTTCCTCCTTCCCCCTTCCTTCTAGTTCTCCTTCTCCTCCTCCTCCCCATTCCTCCTCCTTCTTCCTCTTCTTCCTCCTCTTCCCGTTCCTCCTCCCCCTTCCTTCTAGTTCCCCTCCTCCCTCCCCCTCCTCCTCCCCTCCTCCTCCTCCTCCTTTCTTCTTCTCCTCCTTCTCCTTCTCCTCCTCCTCCTCCTTCCTTCTCCTCCGTCTCTTTCCTCCTCCTCCCCCCTTCCTTCTAGCTCTCCTTCTCCTCCTCCTCCTTCGTCCCCCTCCTCCTTTGGTCAAGAAGCCCCCGGGTTTTATCTCCATGTTTTGCACTCCAGGCCCCGGGCGGGGGGTGGCATAAATGAGGTCTCCTTCATCAATCAAGTGCCCAAAGACAAGAGGTTTCAATGCAAGAGAGCTTGAGGGGGGGGGGATTGGAGGCAAAGAAAGGGGTCAGAGAGGGCTTGGGGAGATACAAGAAGTCCTCGACTTACAACCGTCCGTTTACTGACCGTTCCAAGTGACAACGGCACTGGGAAAAGCGAGGAACTTGGGACCGGTCTTCACACTTACGACCGTCCCGCCATCCTCAAGGTCACACGTGAATCCAAAGGCCACCGGCTCGTATTTATGACGGTGGCTGGGTCACGCGATTTCCCCATTTTTTGTGACCTTCCATGGGGAAGCCGGATTCACTTAACGACCGTGGGAGGGGATCTCGCAGGGCTGCCTGTGATTTTTAGCTTCTGACGGAGCAGGAAAAACGACCTTGAGAGAAAGAGGGGGAAAGGGGCCGAAAGAAGCCCTGAGAAACGAGATAAGGAGACCGACCCCTCCCTCATCCACTGGGGAGGGGGGGGCGTGCTGCTTATGCCGTCGTTAAGTGTGAAAAAGAGGTCCCGCGTTCCTTTTCCCGCCCCAACTGCCATCGTAACTTTGAATCGGCCACTAAATGAAGCATTGCAATCGTAGGCTGCTTGCTTTTTCCTGACCGAGCTGCAAATTCATGCCATGCAATCTCCCTCTCCAGTTGCCCATGGATGGCATGCGAGGGAGAGACCCCCCCCCACCCCCCCACCCCCTTCAAAACCCCACCTGGAAAATTCCCCCGCGCTACTTTCAAAATCTGACAAGGCAAAAGCTGTGTGGGAACCGCCAAGGTCAGGGGAGAAGCGTGATCCGAGACAATCCGCGCCTCTTAAAAACAGTGACAAATGTCTCCTTTAATTTTAATGAGCTTTCTTTGCATCCCAAATCTAATTACAGCATTATCAAGTATTGCTTTGAGCTGCAGGTGGCTTCCCCCTGCCTTGCCTGGCGGCTGCCACCAACACTTTTCCGTGAATGCTAATAACGGCTTAATTTTTACTATATTTAAAAGGGGGGGGGGGACGAGGAGGAGGAGGAGAAGGGGGGAAGGGGAAAGAGGAGAAGGAACAGAAGAAGAAGGAGGAGGAGGAGGAGAAGGGAAAGGTGGAGGAGGAGGAGGAGGAGGAGAAGGAGAAGAGGGAGAAGAGAGAGGAGGAGGAGGAGGAACAGAAGGAGGAGGAGGAGAAGGAGAAGAGGGAGGAGGAGGAGGTGAAGGAGGAGAAGAAGGAGGAGGAGGAGGAGAAGAGGGGGGGAGGAGGAGGAAGGAGAAGGGAAAGGAGGAGGAGAAGGAGAAGGAGAAGAGGGAGAAGAGAGAGGAGGAGGAGGAGGAACAGAAGAAGGAGGAGGAGAAGGAGAAGAGGGAAGAGGAGGAGGTGGAGGAGGAGGAGGAGGAAGAGAGAGGAGGAGGAGGAACAGAAGGAGAAGGGGAGGAGGAGAGGGAGGAGGAGGTGGAGAAGGAGAAGGGAAATGGAGGAGGAGTAGGAAGAGGAGGAAGAGGAGGAGAAGGAGAAGAGGAAGGAGAAAGTGTGGTGGAGGTGGAGAAGGAGAAGAAGGGAAACAGAAAGGAGGAGGAAGGAGGAAGGAGAAGGGAAAGGTGGAAGAGGAGGAGGAGGAACAGAAGAAGAAGGAGGAGGAGGATGTGGAGGAGGAGAAGGGAAAGGTGGAGGAGGAGAAGGAGAAGCAGGAGGAGGAGGAGGAGGAGAAGGAGAAGGAGAAGGAGAAGGGAAAGGTAGAGAAGGAGGAGGAGGAGGAAGAGGAGGAGGAGGAAGAGGAGGAGGAGAAGAGGAAGGAGAAAGTGTGGTGGAGGTGGAGAAAGAGAAGAAGGGAAAGAGAAAGGAGGAGGAAGAAGGAAGAGGAGGAAGGAGAAGGGAAAGGTGGAAGAGGAGGAGGAGGAAGAAGAAGAAGGAGGACGAGTAGGAGAAGAAGGGAAAGGAGGAGGTGGAGAAGGAGAAGAAGAAGGAGAAGGAGAAATGGGAGGAGGAGGAAAAGAAGGGGAGGAGGAGGAGGGGGTTGGTCTCTCGAAGACCCCTGAGGTCCCTTCCAATGCTGTTACTTTGTAAGTATATCATCCTGCATGAATTAATCAGTGGAACTCCTTGCCTCCAGAAGTTGTGAGTGCTTCATCCCTGGAGGTTGTTCAGAAGAGGCTGTCTAGCATGGGATGCCTTCTCCTGCTTGAGCAAGAGATTGGAGTCGTCCAGGAGTCATCAACCTTTTGGGCCTCAGGGACCACTAAATTCATAATTTTGGTGGCCGCTGGACTAGAAGACCTCCAAGGTCCCTTCTGACTCTGACCTTCTATGCTTCCAGAGAGGTAACGGGGAGGTGACGTTTGTCGAAAGAAGGCCAAACATTTCACGAAAACAGGAGAAACGCTCGGAGATGTTTTTGCAAGAGGGAAAAGCCACGGAGAGCCAGAGTCCAAAAAAAAATTAAATTAAAATTAAAATTAGCTATGTATTCCCTTTTCGGCTCACTTCAGGCCTTAATTCCCGCCTACGTCTTCTGCTTTTTTTTTTTTAATCTGCTTTTTTAAAAAAATATTTTTTTTGTGCATAATGGCGCTTAGAGCCCAAAGGAGACGGGTGGTGATAGTCCTTGCAAATCACTGGGAGATTTTCTTGCGTTATTTGATGCAGCCAACGAGCAAAAAGACGCCATCCAAATATTAAGGGGATTTTTTTTTATTTTTTTTTGTGACTTGAATCAACGCCCATCCTGAGCCCTCTTTTCTGGAATGTATTAAAGAGGGTGGGGGCGGGGTCTTTGGGTTGTGTGTTTTTAGTGTTTGTAGACACGTCGCACAAGAGCTGGAGGTTTCCACTTAATGCTCGTGTTTTTTCCCACTGGCCTTCCTGGGTAATTCCAATTTTATGCCGGCGTTCATACATTCTTCAAAGCTGTAATGGGGTTTTCAACTTCGCAAGCTAAGGGAATCCGGCAACTGGAGTTTGTCGAGCACAATTTATAGCCGAAGCAGATCCTCGTTGGTTTATGGGATTCTTTTTAATGGTCACCTCGTTCCAAAAAAGATCGAGGAACATAGAACGTGGAATAATAACAACAGCTGGAAGGGACTTTAGAGGCCATCTAGTCCAACCCCTTGTTCAAGCAGGAGACCCGAGGCCATTTCAGGCAAATGGCTGTCCAGTCTCCTTTTGGAAAGCCTTCGAGTGATGGAGCTCCCACAACTTCTGGTGGCAAGCTGTTCCACGGATTCATTGCACTCACCATTAGGAAATTTCTCCTTAGTTCTAGATTGGACCTCTCCTTGACTCGTTTCCATCCGTTGTTTCTTGTCCTGCCTTCAGGGGCTTTGGAAAATAGTTTGATGCCCCTTGTCTTTGTAGGACTCCCCCAAATATTGGAAGAGTCCTATCATGTCACCCCTAGTCCTTCTTTTCATTAAGTGCCTTATAACCCTTGGATTCTATGACTCTGAGATAGATAAGATACATGACAGACAAAAGAATGGATGGATGGATGGATGGATGGATGGGAGGGAGGGAGGGAGGGAGGGAAGGAAGGAAGGAAGGAAGGAAAAAATGGAAGGATAGTAAGTGTACTGTAGATAATACCATAGAGAGAGAGAGAAAGGGGAGATAGAGAAAAAGAAGGAAGGAAGGAAGGAAGGAAGGAAGGAAGGAAGGAAGGAAGGACTTGCCACCAGAAGTTGTGGTTGCTCCATCATTGGAGGTTGTTAAGAAGAGATTGGACACCCATTTGTCTGAAATGGCATAGGGCTTCCTGCTTGAACAGAGGGCTGGACTAGATGACCTCCAAGGTCCCTTCCAGCTCTGTTATTCTCTTATTCTATCATCCCTGGTCAATTAACCAGTAGAACGGTTCCCCTCCAGAACTTGTGGGTGCTCCATTACTGGAGGTTTTCAAGAAGAGACCATTTGTCCAGAATAGCATAGGGTCTCCTGCTTAAACAGGGGGCTAGACTAGATGACCTCCAAAGTCCCTTCCAGTCGTATGATTCTAATTTCATCTCCTGGTCAAAAATGACCTCTTCCTTGGGAAAACGAGTCCTGGGTGATCTTTTTTCGGTGGTGAGATGACTTACAAAAGCCAATCCTTTCCCCTTTTCTGCACCAACTTTGAAAAGATCCCGCTGAAGTCCTTGGACGCAGGTGGAAAAGGATTTATAATACGCAGAGACTCACTTTAATAATGTCGCGGTGCTGCCAGTGAGGTGAAAGCGAAAGGAGATAAGGAGATGCACTGAGATTACTTTCCAATCTTCCCGGTATTTATATATATATATTTCTTAATTAAAAAGAAGCCTTTTCTGTTTTAATTAGTTATACTGAGTTTCAAGATGTGATTAGAGATTTCGAAGAAGCCTCGTCGGACTTCGAGAAGGAAGGAAAGCTGGGTTTTGTTTTTTTTTTAATTCCTGCTTTAGAATAGAATAAAATAGAATAGAATAGAATAGAATAGGAAAATAAATAATATAGAATAGAATAGAATAGAATAGAATAGAATAGAATAGAATAGAATAGAATAGAATAGAATAGAATAGAATAGAATAGAATAGAATAGGAAAATAAATAATATAGAATAGAATAGAATAGAATAGAATAGAATAGAATAGAATAGAATAGAATAGAATAGAATAGAATAGAATAGAATAGAATAGAATAGAATAGAATAGAATAACAGAGGTGGAAGGGACCTTGGAGGTCTTCTAGTCCAACCCTCTACTCTATCAGGAGATCCTATGCCATTCAGGACAAATGGCTGTCCAGTCTCTTCTTGAAAGCTTCCAGTGATGGAGCATTTACAACTTCTGGTGGCAAGCAGTTCCACTGTCTAATTGTTCTCACTGTTAGGAAATTCCTCCTTAGTTCCATGTTGCTTCTTTCCTTGATTAGTTTCCATCCACTGCTTCTTCTCCTGCCCATCAGGGGCTTGGGAGAATAGGCTGGCATCCCCTCCCTTCTTTAGGGGCAGCCCCTCAAATATTGGAAGGCTGCTTTCACTATTTATCCCTAATCCTTCTCTTCATTAAACTAAACCATCCCAGTTCCTACATCCATTCATCGTACAATTTAGCTCCATCACTGGAGGCTTCAAGAAGAGACTGGGCAGCCATTTGTCCAGTCTCCTGCTTGAGAGCCTCCAGACCTCACATCAAAACAGAATAACAGTGTTGGAAGGGTCCTTGGAGGTCTTCTAGTCCAGCCCTCTGGTCAAGCAGGAGACCCTATGCCATTCAGGACAACTGGCTGTCCGGTTTCTTCTTCTTGAAGACCTCCAGTGAAGGAGCATCCACAACTTCTGGAGACAAACTGTTCTACTGATTCTAATAGAGCTGGAAGAGACCTGGAGGTCCTCTAAATGCAAGCAGGAGAGACCCTATACCATCTTGGACAAATGGCTTGTTTGAATCTCTTCTTGATGGGAGAACCTACAACCTTGAACGGGGTCAAGTCATCGAATTGATGAATTGTTCTCCTTGATATGGAAATTTCTCCTTCATTGCTTCTCTCCTTGACTTGTTTCCATCCGTTGTTGCTTCTTCTCCTACCTTCAGGGGCTTTGGAGAATAAGTGGACACCCCACCCCACCCCTCCTCCTCCTCCTCTTCTAACCAAGGATCTTTTT
Organism: Pantherophis vulpinus; assembly: GCA_037215915.1. Classification (NCBI taxonomy): domain Eukaryota; kingdom Metazoa; phylum Chordata; class Lepidosauria; order Squamata; family Colubridae; genus Pantherophis; species Pantherophis vulpinus. Next base: position 32,436,374 of record JAXLNS010000009.1, on the reverse strand, counting down.
CAGACACTGCCCGGGATGACCCAATGAAGCCTAGAGGAACATAGTTATCTTCTGCAGAAACATGGCCGCTGCCGATACCACTGCCAGAGACAAATTCATTCCAAAGAATTTATAGCCTAATTGTACAGCTGTTGCCTTCGGAGCCCATTCGGCGGGATTGTTGCACAAACGCTTGTCATAATTTAGTCCTGTTTTCATCTCACAACTGTACTGTAATTACCGTGGTTAACAGCCAACGGTAAACACACACACACACACACACAAAAGTAAACACAAGGCAAGCCAAGATCATCCAACAAACCATGAATCGGGGAGATCTCGTAATTGATGCTGGCTATCTCTGACTTGGACAAGGAAGAGGGAAATTCATGGACAGAGAAGGGCGAGTTTTGACCGCTGCCAGGTGGAACCTGCAAAGATTGTGAAGGACGGAATATAAACCGAGTTTATAGAGAGGCTAGGGCAGAAACAGCGAGATACAGGGAGAGTGGGAGAGAGAGAGAGAGGGAGACATAGAGAGATACAGGGAGAGAGGGAGGGAGGGGAGAGAGAGATACGTCAAAAGGATTTTGTGGTTCCTGTGTTTTTTAACAACTGGTTCTCTGCCCTAATGACCGGCTGTGTAGGCGTGGCTAGGGGGGGGTGTCATGTGACTGATGGAAGTGAGTGACATCGAGTTGGCCACGCCCACCTAGGTTTTGTGGCTCCCAGTGTTTTCTTTTCTGTGGGAAACGAGTCCAAATGGCTCTTTAAGGTTGAAGACCCCGGTATAGACGGAGGCGTAGGATCAAAATCATGCGAAGTGTTATAAATCCTTAGTACACCTGGAATCCTGCATCCAGATTTGGTCACTAGATAAACCTCTTGAGGTCCCTTCTACGTCTGTTACTCTACATTCTAAATGCCTTCCTCCTAACTCCGGAACCAAAGAGAATAAAACATGAGTTCCCGAAAAGATATTCTCTCTCTTCTTTGTCTTCTTCTCACGGCTAGGACTTCCCAGCAACTCCTAGGAGTTAATTGCTAGTCCTCTGATCATCTCCGTTTTCCTTCTCTCCAAGTTTGTTTCAGGTTCCTCTGAAGGGATCTTGCTCAGGACGTTGCTTGAAATGGGATCTGATTAGCCCCGGGTGAGTTTGGAAGTAATATTTTCTGTGATCTGGAAATTACCAGATTTTTTTAATGAGGCCTCCTAGACATCTTGTGCGACTTAAAAGGGGAGCCCTGTTAGGCAGCTTACGAGGAGTAAACATATATTTCTGCATCCAGAATAAACCGTCTTTTTGCTTGAAAACCCAGCTGTTTCCCCAGGGAGAGAACCATCAAGATATTACATCAAGCTTTGCTCCTTTCCTCTACATTTCTAACTTCCAAGAATAAGTTGGATATAAAGTCCCTTTTGCAGACTTCGATACGCAATTGTGGCTCCGTTGTTGTTGTTGTTATTGTTGACTCCAAAGGGTCAAAGACAAGGAACCCCAAGCCTGGAGGGTATCCCAACCTTTGGCAAAGAATGAAATCTGGGGATTGGAATGCAAGGACTGTAAGGAGGAGGAAAAATTAGATTGAGGAGGGTGGAGACAGTTCTTCACCTAGGCAAGACTGCCACCTCCTGAACTAACCCCATAACGACACCAGGCTCGCCTCCCCACCACCACCACCAACGCTAAGCCTTTCTCCCCACACGTGAGAAGAGGCACGACGTCTATTTGAAGGATAGAGAGCAAGAGAGTGGAAAGGGACCTGGGAGGTCTTCTAGTCCAACCCCCTGCTCAAGAAGGAGACCCTGAACTATTTCAACCAACCAATCAATCAATCAATCAATCAAGGAGAAGTGAGATGGAAGGGACCTTGGAGGTCTTCTAGTCCAACCCCCTGCTTAAGGAGGCCTTAGGCCATTTCAATCAATCAATCAGTGAGAATGGAGATGGAAGGGATCTTGGAGGTCTTCTAGTCCAACCCTCTGCTCGAGCAGGGGACCCTGGACCATATCAATCAATCAATCAATCAATCAATCAATCAATCAATCAATCAGAATACAGCTGGAAGGGACCTTGGAGGTTTTTTACAGTCTTTTTCTTCCTCCTCCTCCTCCTCCTCCTCTCTGCAAACCTCACTCCCTTCTAGCCCTGATGATGTCGCCTAGCTGGGTCATGAAACGTCCACAGGGAAACCATCCAGCTCAGAGAGCATCAAGGACCCCCCCCCCCACAGTCCTCCTCCTCCTCCTCCTGTCCCCCCTTCTCTCCTCCTCTTCCTCCCTGTTCTACCTGCCAGCTTCGGTAATAACAACCCAAGTTGGGGAAGACGGTGGGGGGGGGGGTGTCGGGGGAGGGGAGGACGAGCAGGCCGATGACGAAAGCCGCAGCCCTCCAACCAACCCCTCTTATCATTCTGCAGACGGCCTGCGCGCTGCTGCGGGGAATTGAGCCGCTGTGATTTTTTTTTTTAGGTGCAGTGCTGTATTTTAATAGTCAATTGAGGCGGCGATTAAAATTCAGCTTTACGCGTTCCAAAAAAAAAAATAAAAATCCCTACTGCGGATGTAGGAACACAAGACGCCGTTGTACTTACACGGCAGAACCCAAGAAAAGTCTTTCAAGGCTCTCTCTCCTCACCCCCACCCCCCCAGCCTTCTCCCCCCCCCCCCCCCAATGTCTTTAGCAGGCCTCTGCTTTCTTCCCGTAATTGTCACCCCGCGAGTCCAAGACCTCCATGCTGGCAAATGATAAAACTCTTTCGTGCAGGACACGTTCTGGATTTTTTATTTATTTATTAAAAAAGAGCGTTCATAATTTATTCCGTCAGCGGAAAAGGAAGGAGAGGAGGAGGAAGAGGAGGAGGAGAGGGTCTGTGTGTGGATGAAGAGACCAGGGAGGGCTCGGATTTTGCAAAGGAGAGAAAATTGGGGTGTTTTTTTTTTTTTTTAATAATTTGATTTATATGCCGCCCTTCTCCGGAGACTCAGGGCGGCTTACAGTGCGTTAAGCAATAGCCTTCATCCTTTTGTATATTTATACAAAGTCAGCTTATTGCCCCCACAAACTGGGTCCTCATTTTACCTACCTTAGAAAGGATGGAAGGCTGAGTCAACCTTGAGCCTGGTGAGATTTGAACCTGCAGTAATTGCAGGCAGCTGGTCTTAATAACAGGGTGCTTTAGACCACTGTACTACCAAGGTTTTCCCTTTCAGGCTGCCAAGGTCTCTCCAGTGTCTGTGTGTGTCTGTGTCCCCCTTAAAAGAGGAGGTCAGAATTTGGAAAACCGCTTCCCCCCTCTCCCCCCAGGCAGTCACTGCAACATGCTTTGAATAAATTGTGTTTTCAATCAGAATAGAGCTCGGAAGGGACCTCGGAGGTCATCCAGTCCAACCCCCCCCCCCTGCTCAATCGGGAGACCTAGACCGGAGACCTATGGCACGCGTGCCCTAAGTGGCATGTGGAGCCATGTCATGTGTGGCATCGCCCGTTCCTCTCTCGGGTTTCTGGCGCGTATGCACACCGGACGATCAGCTGGCCTTTTTTTGCATGCGGGAGTGCCGGGAACTGGAAGAGGGGGTCTTGCGTTTTCCTGCATGCCGGCCTGCTGATTGTTGCACATGTGTGTGCGCCAGAAACCCAGAAGAGTAGCTGGCTGGCATGTATGCGCGGGCCAGAAACCGGAAGTTCGTTTTTGGCTGCGTGCATGCACCCTAGACAGCTCCTCCTCCGGCACTCGGTGCCGAAAAGGTTCGCCATCATTGACCTAAACCATTTCAGACAAGCGACAGTCCAATCTCTTCTTAAAAACCTCCGGGGGTGGAGCACCCACGACTTCTGGTGGCCAGCTGTTCCACTGGTTAATTGTCCTCACTGTTAGGAAGTTTCTCCTTAATTCCAGGTTGCTTCTCTCCTGGGTGAGTTTCCATCCAGCCAACTCGTTTCTGAAGGACGTACGTGGAGAAGGGGTGGTTTTAAGAAGAGATTGGACAGCCATTTGTCCGGATGGTGGTCTAGGGTCTCCTGTCCGAGCAGGGGGTTGGACTAGAAGACCTCCAAGGCCCCTTCCAACTCTGTTATTCTATAACCCCAGATCAATTAATCAGTGGAATGGCTTCCCTCCAGAAGTTGTGGGGAAGGTCCATCACTGGAGGTCTTCAAGAAGAGACCGAACAGCCATTTCTCCAGGATGGTATAGGGATCCCTCCTTTGGGCAGGGGGTTGGACTAGAAGACCTCTGAGGTCCCGTCCAGCTTTCTATGGTTCTAAGCTTGTGGTTATTGATAGCAAGAGGATTGCAGGATCTGACCTCCACGGGAGAAGTAATGGGTGGAAGATCATTAAAGAGAGGTCCAACCTAGATCTAAGGAGAAGCTTCCCTGACAATGAGAACAATTAACCAGCGGAACGACTTGCCTCCAGAAGTTGTGGTTGCTCCATCGCTGGAGGCTTTACAGAAGAGATTGGATAAGCCATTTGTGCTGAATCTTCTGGTGGTGACCTGCTTGAAGCAGGGGGTTGGACTAGAAGACCTCCAAGGTCCCATCCAGCCTTTTGATTGTGTGTTCTATGTTCAAGATAAGATTGGACAATCATTTGACCTGGATGGTATAAAGTCTTGGGCAGGAGCGGGGGGTTGGACTAGAAGACCTCCAAGGTCCCTTCTCATTCGATGATTCTACGGGTCGAAGGAGAGGTGGGCAGAGAAGACCTGGACAACCAGAATGGCTGCCCTTTGCAAAGCCAGTCCAGGAGGTGAGCTGGAAAGCTCACGGCCAGCCGAAAAGGTACGGTCACAGGTGTGTTGTGCTTGACCAAAATAAAAATAAACCAATATAACCTTGTCATCTTTTTCCACTTCTGTTTTCTGACACTTTATTCCTATTTTTTTTTTTTAAATTTAATTCTGCATCCCCAAATAGCGGGATGGGGGGAAAAGCAGCCCTTCCCCCCCCCAAAAAAAGAAGCTTCTTTCGTGAGTCCCACAAAACCATTTTTTAAAAACCATTTTTATATTCACGATGAAACGGTTCTACCTCGAAGCCGGTTGAAGGAACTTAAAGGGAAGCTGAAGAGAAAAACTAATATTTAGGCACTTCAAGTGTCTCCAATAATTCTCTTCTCGGTGGCAAAAAGGCTTCTACAAACATAGAAGGAGAGGTGAGCTTTTCAGATCATCTATTTATCAATTAAGCATAGTTCTCCCTGGGGGAGGGGATAATCATAATTATAATAATTTTTATTTATGAGTGACCATCAAAGAATCCCGTATCTATTTGCCTGGTCTTCGTATTAAGTCTCCAGACTAGATAATTCGAAAAGAACCTGAGGGTGGAGGAAAGCTAATAAGTCCTCCAAAATATACAGTAGTCCTCGACTTATGACCGCAATTGAGCACCCTTCGGTTGCTAAGCAAGACGGTTGGGAAGTGAGCCTTGCCCCATTTTATGACCTTACTTGCCACCTGTTGTTAAGTGAATCCCCGCCCTTGTTTAGTTCGCGAGACTGTTATTAAACGAGGTTTGTCCAGTGATGAAATCCAAACTTTTTTACTACTGGTTCTGTGGGTGTGGCTTGATGGAAGTGGTATGGCTTGGTGGGCGTGGCAGGGGAAGGATACTGCAAAATCCCCATTCCCTCCCCACTCCTAGATGAAGGATACTGCAAAATCCCCATTCCCCCCCTCCAGGAGAAAGGATACTGCAAAATCCCCATTCCCTCCCCACTCCTAGGGGAAGGATATTGCAAAATCCCCATTCCCACCGCACTCCAGGAGAAAGGATCCTGCAAAATCCCCATTCCCACCCCACTCTGGGGCCAGCCAGAGGTGGTCTTTGCCGGTTCTCCGAACTGCTCAAAATTTCAGCTACCGGTTCTCCAGAACTGGTCAGAACCTGCTGAAACCCACCTCTGAAGGAGGAGAACCAATCTGGAACTAAGGAGAAACTTCCCAACAGTGAGGACAATTAGCCAGTGGAACAACCTGCCACCAGAAGTTCTGGGTGCTCCAGCACTGGAGGCTTTCCAAAAGAGACTGGGCAGGCACTTGTCTGAGATGGTATAGGGTTGAGCAGGGGGTTGGACTAGAAGACCTCCAAGGTCCCTTCCGCCCAATACAGACTGTCTGAGGATTTGAAGCCCACCCCTCTTAAACCTGCCAAGCTGGAGAAAGCCCCTTCTAAACAATCCTCTTTCAGCCTGGCGAAGAGGAGAGTCTCTGGCTTCCGCCTGCAAATCACCCTCCAGGTGCCACCCTCCCTCCCCCCGCCAGCATCCCCCCTCCCCCCACATGCAGATGCCAAGCAGACGCGAGACCCCTGGCACTCAAGGCTGGCACCTGCAGTGGGAACACGGCCGGCAAAGAGGAGGAGGAGGAGGAGAGGGGGAAAAAGAAAAAAAAAATGCTCTTAATTATCATTCCAGGCCACATCCTTGTCTGTTCTCGTTTCAAGCGCCGCAGCTGTTGGCACGCGCTCTTTTTATATATTTATTTTTTATTTTATTTTATTCCCCCCCCCTGCCCCCGAACACCAATGTGCTTATCTGGAGGAGAAGCTGATCTTCGCAGGGCAAATTGACTTGTGGGAGAAGCGCCCGGGCGAAGGAAGGGGAAAAAAGAAAGAGAGAGAAAAAAAAAAAAAAAGGGAACAGCTGAGCAAATGCAGATTGGGAAGGGCCGTTTGCTCTTCTTAATTGTCTGATCCGTTTTTTGTTTTTTTTTTTGACTTCTTGGGTAAATAAAACGTTCGGCAGGCGAAGCACAGAAATCAGACGCTCCCGGCCACATTGCGGTGCACAGAGACATTGGCGTTGTGTCTCCAGTTTTCTTCTTCTTGGCCGCCCTCGGAAAACGCATCCCCGGAATAAATCAGATTTATCTCAGCAACGGTCTCTCTCTCTCTCTCCCTCCCTCTCTCCCTCTCTCTCTCTCTCTCTCTCTCTCTCTCTCTCGTCTCTCTCTCTCGATCAGCCATGCTGTCTGGGGGATTTTTACGTGGGTTGGGGGCTTTTTGATGAGCGTGGGTCTGAGGTGGAGGATGGAGAGCCAAGAGAAGGTGCTGGGGTCTTCAACTCGTGAAGGCCAGGAGATGACTCCAAGATCCATCTGTTAAGATTAGAGCCGGAAGGGGACCTTGGAGGTCTTCTAGTCCAACCTTCTGCTCAAAAAGGAGACCCCAGACCAGTGGTTCTCAACCTGTGGGTCACGACCCTTTCACAGGGGTCGCCTAAGACCATCGGAAAACACATATTTTCAATGGTCTTAGGAATAATTTTATGGTTGGGGGGGTCACCACAACATGAGGAACTGTGTTAAAGGGTCGCGGCATTAGGAAGGCTGAGAACCACTGCCATGGACCATTTCAATCAATCAATCAATCAATCATATTAGAGCTGGAAGGGTCCTTGGAGTCTTCTAGTCCAACCCACCTCCTCAAATAGGAAATTCAAGACGCGTGATGGGAAACCTGTGGCATGCGTGCCCAAAATGGCACTCGAAGCCATGTCGCCCGGCACGCGTGGCCTCGCCTGTTTGTCTTCCGGGTTTCTGGCGCGCATGTGATGTTGTACTGTAAACTTGGAATGGTCACTAAGTGAACTGTCGTAAGTCGAGGACTGCCTGTACTAAACAGGCTGGGGGAAGGTGTCCCGTTACCGCCTGCGTGCCGGAAAGGGGAGGGGGGAGGGGGGTGAATCACGCCACTCAAAAACAAAAAAAGGCAAGAATAAATGATAATAAACCATCCAAATCCATTTCCTTCTCTCCCGTCAGGTTAAACTCCCGCATCCAGAATTGCAAAGAAAATGGATTTTTAATAGCTGTTATTTTAAAAAATAAATAAATAAATGTTTTAAAAAAAGCACCAGAACACCTGTTCACTTTACTCCAGGTGAGACCAGGAGTTCATTCTTCAAATTCCTGGGCCTTTTTTTGCAAATATATATATATTTATAGCCTCCTCTCTTGCCGCTGCTCCCCCCCACTCCCCCGCTCCCCAAAAAGCTGCAGCTTGCATGGCTTTGGGCGTCGCATTTCATTAAGAGGGCCGCATCCCGATAATTAACCAAAACTGCAGCTTTCCCCCCCCCCCCCCCTTCTTGTAAAACCAGCCGTTGCAGCAGCCACCGAAAAGGACTTTCACCTTGGAAGATCTTCGGTTTGAGCTGCTGGCTAATAATAGTGTCAGGGTTTCCTCAAATAACTGTGCTCATAAATACTTCAAGGAAAGCAACGGCAGCAGAAAGCTGAGCTGGAGGTAAAAAAAAAAAAATTTAAATTTCAAAGCCGGGGTACCGGCAGAGAGAGAGAGACAGAGACAGAGAGGGAGACAGATAGGGAGAAAAAGAGGCAGAGAGAGAGAGAGACAGAGAGAGAAAAAGAGAGAGAGAGACAGACAGAAACAGAGACAGAGAGAAAAGAGAGAGAGAGAGGGAGAAAGAGATAGAGAGGGAGGGAGCTAGAGAGAGAAAAAAGAGAGACGGAGAGAGAGAGACAGAGAAAGAGAGAGAGACAGAGAGAGAGAGAGAGAGAGACATAGAGAGAGGGAGGGAGGGAGGGAGGGAAAGAGAGACAGAGAGAAAGAGAGACAGAGAGACAGAGAGAGAAAAAAGAGAGAGACAGAGAGAGAAAAAAAGTGACAGAGAGAGACAGAGAGAGGGAGGGAGAGAGAGAGACAGAGAAAGAGAGAGAGACAGAGAGAGAGAAAGAGACATAGAGAGAGGGAGGGAGGGAGGGAGGGAAAGAGAGACAGAGAGAAAGAGAGACAGAGAGACAGAGAGAGAAAAAAGAGAGAGACAGAGAGAGAAAAAAAGTGACAGAGAGAGACAGAGAGAGGGAGGGAGAGAGAGAGAGAGAGAAAGAGAGAGACAGAGAGAGAGACAGACAGAGAGAGGGAGGGATAGAGAGAGAGAGAAAAAGAGACAGAGAGAGGGAGGGAGACAGAGGGAGACTATCTGTCTATCATATCTCTCTATCTCTCTATGAATCATAGGACTGGAAGGGACCTTAGAGGTCTTCTAGTCCAACCCACTGCCCAAGGAGAAGACCTTATACCATTCTGGACAAATGGCTATCCAGCCTTTTCTTAAAAACCTCCACTAATGGAACACCCATGACTCTGGGAGACAGGCTATTCCATCCATCCATCCACCTGTCTATCTACCTACCTACCTACCTACCTACCTCAGACTGGAAGGGCCCTTGGAGGTCTTCTAGTCCAACCCCCTGATCAAGAAGGAGACCCTATTCCATTCTGGACAAATGGTTGTCCAACCTCTTCTTGAAAACCTCCAGCGATGGAGCCCCCCACAACCTTAAGTTAGTCCCATGGTCGTTAAGCGAATCCAGCTTCCTCATTGACTTTGCTTGTCGGGAGGTCGCAAAAGGGGATCACGCCCCTCCCCCAACTGCCACTGTCATAAATATGAGTTGGTTGCCAAGCGTCTCAATTTCGATCACGTGACCACCGGGAGGTTGCGACGGTCGTTAAGGGTGAAAAACGGTGCTAAGTCCCTTTTTCCAGTTGTTCAGCTGCCGTTGTTCCTTCAGTCACTAAACGAACCATCGTAACTCGAGAACTGCCTGCATTTCTTCCCTTTTGAGCTGTTTTCTTTCTTTAACCCAACTGTGACTCCCATTTCAGGCAGTCTTGAAAACGGGAGCTGGAATTTTATTTTTATTTTTTTTCCTTTCCTTGTGAAGCGCTTCCTATATTTAGGCGCGGGGGCTTCTTCCCCCGTGCCCCCTCCCTCCCCGGTTCCCCCTCCCTTTCTTTGCAAGTATTATTTTTGGTGAGGTTTTCTTTTTTTAATTCCAACATACAAATTAAGCCCGGGCTGCCTGTCTCACCATATGCTATTTCTGCAAAGCTACGAAAAAAAAAAAAGAGAGAGAGAAAGAAAGAGAAGAAAAATGTATCAGGGAAAATAACTTAATTATTTTAAGCTGAACTATCCAGGGAAATGCGAAGGGGGGGGGGGGGGGGGAAAGGAACTGCCACGACCCGATTACATTTCATTTGCGAAACGTTACTTAACGGTCCGGTCTCCCAACCCCTGGTGTGTGTGAGTGTTGTGTGTTTGTGTGTTGTGTCCAGATTTGCCTGGCCTGGAAAATGGGGAGCCGGAAAACACAAGTCTTGGGTGCAAATTAAGGCAGCAAATTGAGATAGGTGGGGGGGGGTTCTTAATGGAGTCGCCTTGGTCGCACGGATAAATGAAGAAAAGAGGATGCTCTGATGGGCAGGGATGAGATTGAGAATCGTAGAATCTTAGCGTGGGAAGGGACTTTGAAGGTCTTCTAGTCCAACCCCCTGCTTAAGAGGGAGGCTTGATATTCCAGACAAAAGGTCTAATCTCTTCTTGAAGATGTCCAGTGAGGGAGCACCAACGATTTCTAAAGACAAGCTTTTCCTTCCTTCCTTCCTTCCTTCCTTCCTTCCTTCCTTCCTTCCTTCCTTCCTTCCTTCCTTCCTTCCTTCTCCCTCTCTCCTTCTCTTCCTTCTTTCCTTCCTCCCTTCCTTCTCCCTCTCTCCTTCCCTTCCTTCCTTCTTTCCTTCTTTCCTTCCTTCCTTCCTTCTCCCTCTCTCCTTCCTTCCTTCCTTCCTTCCTTCTCCCTCTCTCCTTCCTTCCCTCTCTCCCCATTGACTTTGCTTTTCAGAAGGTCGCAAAGGTCGGATCACATGATCCCAGGACACTGCGACCGTCACGAACATGAGACAGTTGCCAAGTGTCCGAATTTCGATCACGTGACCCAGGAGATGCTGTAACAGTCATGTGAAAAACAGCCCCCCCCTTTTTTTTCCCAGTGCCGTTGTAACTTCACCAAGTGAACTGTTGTAAGTCGAGGACTTCCCGAGCTCCTCTCTGGCAGACAGGTCTGGCATTACTATGAAGTTGTGTCATATCACACCTCTGAATTCCTTGAACAGTATCAAGAAAGGGGAAAAATTGGCAGGGTAGATATATATATGTGTGTGTGTGTGTGATATATAATAAATGGGGTTATTCCAGGGGCAACCTAACACCGGCCGTTTTGAAATAAAACCTACAATGTGGTTTTCCTTGACATCAGCCAAGGGGTGGGGTGGGGTGGGGGGGCTCGGCCTTATCTGGAGGTGGATGCGAGCACAGCTGGTTGAAGCTCCCTAGAAAAAAGAGTTTAATCAATACAGGCACAAAACAGTTGTGCGATTAGGCCCTCTTGGCTGAAAAAGAGGGGCAAGGTTTTGACTTGCCTCTCTGACCTTGAACCATGCTTCTCTCCCCCCCCCCCCCCATAATTTATTTATTTAGAGGATTTATCAGGCTGTCCCCGGTCAACCGAGTGATTTTCGGCTCCTAACCCATCGCTAAAAACATAAAATAGAAAAGGGGGGAAAAAATCCCCTTGCAATATAATACAATGCAATTGAAGCTTCAAGGAGAAATTGACCGTAATATCTAACAAAGAGAGAGACAGACAGACAGAGAGAAGAAAAGAGAGAGAAGAAAAAGAGGGGGGCAGAGAGAGAGAGAGTGAGAAAGAAAGGAAGAAACAAACAAACAAACAGAGAGAGTGGGAGAGAAATAGAGAGAGACAGACAGACAGACGGACGGACAGAGAGATGAAAAAGAGAGAGAAAAGAAAAAGAGAGGAGGAGGGAGAGAGATAGAAAGAGAGAAACAAACAGAGAGAGAGAGAGAAAGAGAGGGAGGCAGAGAGAGAGGGAGGCAGTCAGACAAAGAAACATAGAAGAAGAAAGAGACAAGAGGGAAACAGAGAGGGGGAGAGATAAAAAGTAAGAGAAAAAGAAAAAGAGAGAGAGAGACAGGCAGAAAGAGAAAAGGAAGGAAGGAAGGAAGGAAGGAAGGAAGGAAGGAAGGAAGGAAGGAAGGAAGGAAGGAAGGAAGGAAGGAAGGAAGGAAGGAGAAAGACAGAGACAGACAGAAAGAGAAAGAGAAAAAGAAAGAAAAAGAAAAAGTCAAAGAGAGAGACAGGTAGAATGAGAGAGAGAGAGAGAGAGAGAGATGGGCAGACAGAGAAAAAGAGAGAAAAGGGAAAGAGAGAGAGAAAGAAAGAGAAAAAGAAGAAGAGAGGGAGAGGGAGAGGGAGAAGAGAGAGATGTGGCTAAACCAACATCTTTGCCCCAGGGTCTGGAGGAAACTCAGGCCTTTTCAAAGACCAAAAGGGAGCAACATCTGGCAGGAAGGAAGCCACATCTGTACCCAACAGGCATAGAATTTCCCACAATTCCTCTGGCCCTTACAGCTGTCAGTCAATGCAGGAGCTGAAAGTAAAGATGCCCCTTTCTATTTCGGGTTCCGTTATCAACATGTCTCGTTTTTGGCACACGTCGTGAGTCGCCGAGAGTCTATTTGGGATGGTGGTGAGACATAACAGAATAACAGAGCGGGAAGGGACCTTGGAGGTCTTCTAGTCCAACCCTAGACAAATCAATTACATTTGCAAATTTCAAAGCTGGAGGGGAGCCCTGGACGCCTTCAAATTTTCTTGGATACGGTGGCCATTATCCCAGTTGATGTGAAGCGAGTGAAGTTGCTAAGTGTCCCGCTTTACGACCTTCCTGGCCACGGTTGTTAAAGGGAATCACTGCGGTGGTTGTTAAGTCAGTCACACGGTCGTGAAGCGAATCCGGCTCCCCCCACGGACTTTGCTTGTCGGAAGGTCTCAAACGGGGGGAAATCGCATGACCCCGGGGACACCGCGACCGTCATAAACACGAGTCGGTTGCCAAGCCTCTGAATTTTGATCACGTGACCGCGGGGGGTGGGGTGGGGGGGTGGCTGCCACGGTCGTTAAGTGTGAAAAACGGTCCCAAAGTCGTATCTTTTTCCCCCCCAACGCAAACGGCCACTGAATGGAATAGCGACTATATTTAGGAATGAAACCAGAGGAAGTTTGACCTACGCTTCCTATTTCAGAGCGATGGGGAAAAAAAACCTCCCCAAATTCTGCCGTTATCAAAGTCACTGTGGTTTCCTCTCCCTTCTCTCCCCCCACCCCCCCCCAATTTCAATGAGACCTTCACGGTTCGACTGGTCAGTGCCAGGCAAGATTTTTTTTAAAAAAAAAGCCACGTTCTGGAAATACGGCTTTTCGGGTGACATTTGCAGCCTCACCTTTCCAGCCGGCGACTTAACTTTGACTTCCGACCAAATGAAAGCTTCGGCCAGTGAAGGAAGGAGAATGGCAACCCTAAAAATGTCTTTTTCCCCCACCCTCAGGGAATGGTGGGTGGGGTGGGGTGGGGGACAAGGCAGAGGGATGGTCGTAACTTGGAATACTTGGCTCGACAAACCAGTTCTTAGCAAGTCGAGTGACGAGTTCGAATTTCAACCGAGGAGGGGGGCCACGGCCCCTCATCCCAAGATGCAAAAAGGACATTGGCGGCGGGATGCTACAAGGTCAGAAGAGGAGGAAGGGAGGAAGGGAGAGAAAAGATGAGGGGAGCAAAGGGATAGATTTGGGGAGTCCTTTCCTTCTTATTAAACCCATTTCTCAAGATGACAGGCAGCTAGAAATATAGCCAAGCCATTTATTGGGAGGGGGAGGGGGAGAAGGAGGAGGGGAAGGGGAGAGGAGGAAGAGGAAGAAGTGGAGATGGAGGAGGAGGAGGAAGAAGAGGGGGGAAGAGCAGGAAGGAGAAAGAGGAGGAAGAGAAGAGGGAAAGGAGGAGGAAGAGGAGGGAAGAGGAAGAGGAGAAGGGAGGAGAAGGAAGAGAAAGAGAAGGAAGAAGAGGGCTGAGGAGGAAAAAAGAGGAGGAGGAAAAGGAAGGAGGAAGAGGAAGAAGAGGGGGGAAAAAAGGAGGAGGAGGTGGGGAGCCATACCCACCGTTATCTCCGGCCGGCCGCAGTGCTGGCCCTCCATCGATCTCCCCCCCCCCTCCTCGCAGCTCTTATTGGCCCGGCCATGTTATCCTTTGATCTGACGCCTTTTAATTAAATTGAAATTGACGGAGCCATTCCTGCCATTGACTGCCAGAGTGGGGCTATTTTTAAGAAGGCTGGACGCAGCGGAATTCGGACCGATAGAAGATGAAGAGGGAAAAATAAGCCTGGGGGGGGGGAGGGAGAGGAGGAGGTGAAGCCATCAACCTTTTTGGCCAATCTACGTGCTGGGGGAGACAGTCCCCAAGATCCCCTAAATGGCACAGAGGAAGGAAGGAAGGAAGGGGAGAGGAAAAGGGGAGGGAGGAAGGGAAGGAGGAAGGAAGGAAAGAAGGAAGGAAGGAAGGAAGGAAAGGAGGGAGGGAGGGGAAGAGGAAGAGGGAGGGAGGAAGGGAAGGAGGAAGGAAGGAAAGGAAGGAAGGAAGGAAAGGAGGGAGGGACGGGAAGGAGGGATGGGGAGGAAGGAAACTGGGAACTAAGAAGAAGGAAAGAAGGAAGGAATGGGGAGAAAGAAAGAAAGAGGGAGGGAGGAAGGAAGGTGAAATAAGAGGGAGGGAGGGAGGGAGGGAGGGAGGGAGGGAGGGAGGGAGGGAGGGAGGGAAGGAAGGAAGGAAGGAAGGAAGGAAGGAAGGAAGGAAGGAAGGAAGGAAGGAAGGAAGGAAGGAAGGAAGAGCTCCCTCTTGCCTGGAATTAGAAAGATATTTCTCAAACAAGGGATGGGGTGAGAGGAAATCCCATTTTGGTAACAGACCTATACGCACAAGTTTGGAAAACAAACCTTCTCAAATACTTTGTGTATCTTAAATGTGATTTTTCCCTTTACAAAAAAAAACCAAGCAGAGAAGGGAGTGTGGAAGTATAAAAAAAAAAAAAAATCAGAGTTGCTCTTAATTATAAGTACAAGGCAGTTCGCTGTCCAGGAAATTAAAAACAAAAGAATTGTGGGGAGGGGGTAGTGAGGGGGGGCTGAAGAACCTTTTCTAAGGCTACTTCCCCCCCCACCCTCCCCCCCAAAAAAGGAGGGGGGGGAAATAAAAACTTTTCATTTAATACAGTGACATTCCCAAGTTTATGATTCAATTACGAAAACACACAGGAAGAGAAGAGAAAGGCCAGTCAATTTGTTACAGCCTTGACAGGAACTCTGGTTTAAAAATAAAACTGCTGATTTCGGCTTTTCTTCATCCCTTCTTCGCTTTGCCTCCATCAGAGATCCTGGGATCCAGCCAAGCCGAACAGCTGCACGGACAGCTGCCTTGGAGGGTCCATCCCGGAGGATTTGGGAAGTCTCAAAGGGGAACTCAATTCCCTCTTGGCCGGCTGTCGGATGGCGCAGGGTTTCAAATGCTGGGGAAGGGGCTGCGATTCTCTCCCCTGAGTGGCCCTCTGACGCATCTCTGACGCAAGGGGAGAAATGCAATCGTTTCGTTTTCGGGTTCAACGTAAAACCAAAGGCCTGGGAGGGACCTTGGAGGTCTTCTAGTCCAACCCCCTGCTCAAGCAGGAGAACCTATATCACTTCAGATAAATGGCTGTCCAGTCTCTTCTGGAAGACCTTCAGTGATGGAGCACCCACAACCTATGGATGCATGCTGTTCCTTCCATCCATCCATCCATCCATTGGTATCCATCTGTCTATCTGTCTGTCTATCTATCCATCCATCCATCCACCCATCTATTGAAATCCATATCTATCTATCTATCTATCTATCTATCTATCTATCTATCTATCTATCTATCTATCCATTCAACTATCCATCCATCATCTATTTATCCATCCATCTATCATCTATCTATCTATCCATCCATCCATCCATTGGTATCTATCTATATATATATCTATCTATCCATTCATCTGTCCATCCATCCATCCATCCATCCATCCATCCATCATCTATCTATCCATCCATCATCTATCTATCCATTGGTATCTATCTATCTATATCTCTATCTATCCATTCAACTGTCCATCCATCCATCCATCATCTAGCTATCCATCTATCTATCCATCCATCTATCTATCCATCATCTATCTATCCATCCATCCATCCATTGGTATCTATCTATCTATATCTCTATCTATCCATTCAACTGTCCATCCATCCATCATCTATCTATCCATCCATCCATCCATTGGTATCTATCTATCTATCTATCTATCTATCTATCTATCTATCCATTCAACTGTCCATCCATCCATCCATCATCTATCTATCCATCCATCTATCCATCCATCCATTGGTATCTATCTATCTATATCTCTATCTATCCATTCAACTGTCCATCCATCCATCCATCCATCCATCCATCCATCCATCATCTATCTATCCATCCATCCATCCATCTATCTATCTATATCTATATCTATCCATTCAACTGTCCATCCATCCATCTATCCATCATCTATCATCTAGCTATCTAGCTATCTCTATCCATTCAACTGTCCATCCATCCATCATCTATCTATCCATCCATCCATCCATCCATCCATCCATCCATCCATCCATCCATCTATTTTACCTGTCATATCTCAGAATCATAGAATCCTTAGAGGTCTTCTAGTCCAACCTCCTACTGAAGGCAGGAGACCGTACGCCATCCCAGTCCAATGGCCATTCAGTCTATTTTCCAAAACCTCCAGTAATGGAACCCCCACAACTTCTGCATTAGAGGCTTGGAACCCTAAAAAGATCCTTTGGAAGTTTATAATTATTAAATATTAACAAGGTTTTGGTGAATAACAGCAATGCAATTATTTATCCTCCCTTCCCAAGATAAGAAGCTTCACGGCAGAGCAGTTCAAAAGTTCAATAGATCTATACTTTATCTGCAAGTTTTCAGATCATTTTTTTTAAACCGAAGCCCAATAAATCTCAGGTCTGAATTATTGATTGTGCTTTAGATTGGGCGGTAATTTATCTGGGCCTTGACACGGTAGATTTCCAGAAAACGCTGGCGTATCAATTGATTTGTGCAATGTATTATTATAATAATAATATTTTAGCATTTTGTACAGCAATTTTTGTCTTCAAGGACAAGGAGCTAGCACGTCCCCTTGCTTACAAGAAGTAAGCAAGTTTAAAACAAATTTATTTCTCCCTCGCTTCTCTGGAATTTCTGCTTCTTGTTAATACAGGATAATTGTTCTCACCGTCAGGAAATTCTTTCCTTCCGTCCGTCAGGAAGGTCGTAAAACGAGGCAAAACTCAGTTAACAAATGTCTCAATTAGCAACATACATTTTGGGCTCAATTGTGGTCATAAGTCAACGGCTATCCTTACATTCCAATGAATTGTAGGAGTGGCAAGCACAATAATTCAATAATATTTATTTAGCTAATGACCAGCAAAACGCAAAGCACAGGAGTTGCCTTCTTGTGGGGATTTAACAACACGGAAAAGGCATCAAGTCGTAATAAAATGAGCGATCGCAAAATCGGCCTCCCGGTTACCCATGGCAGAAAGTATGACTCAAAGAGTGAAACTAGCTTTTCAAACGTGTATTTCCAGCGTGGGGGCACAAGTTCTCTCCCGTTAACGGTTAAAATCTTCATTAAGGTTATTTTATTTTATTTTTATTTTTCCTGAACTCCAGCAATAATAAAAAGGTATTGCCGTTTTAATTCCTCAATTGATTTTTCGGAATATTATGTGATTTCCTTTCCTCATCGGATAATGAGGGACGTGAAGGGGAAAAAAAACCAAAAAAAAAAAAAACCAGGGGAAATCAGCCTAACGAGCAATCTTTGTAAAATTGTTCTATTGGATTTTTGCTTATAAGAATATATTCAGTGCCCCGAGACATTGTGAATTCAGGAAGGGTTCCTAGGAGGGAAGAAAACAATTCTTTTAATTTTCTCCGAAGTGGGCAAGTAACCAAATTTCAGCAGATTTTTCTGGCGTTGAAAAGAAAACCCAACACACACAGGCAGAATAGGAAGAGTTAGTCCTGGACTTACAACCGTTCGTTTAGCGACCGTTCGGAAGTTACGACGCCCCTGAAAAATGTGACTTAGGACCGTTCTCCACACTTACAACTGTTGCTGCACCCTGTGGTCATGTGATCAAAAGTTAAACCGAAAAAAAGTGGATTTACGATCCATTTTTCGCAGTTGGTTTTTTTAGAAATTTTAAAATTTTAAAATGTGGGGCTTCGCTAGCAGCGGTGGCTCTTCTGTCCCGAGGACCAGCCCATAGATTTCCACTCCTCTCCTCTCCTCTGCCTTCTGTGCATCCGTGTGTCAGGCACTGGACCCAGCTGTTCCTCCTCTTCCTCATCAGCCACATCCAGACCTGGGGGCTGTTGACTCTCCATCTGAGGGCTGATGGACGGCCCAGGCTCCGCCTCTCTCTCTGACAGCTCCATTCCCTCTTCCCCCTCGGAGCTCTCAGGTTAACTTGAGGCTGACCCTGATTCCCACGCCTCCTCCTCCTCCTCCAATTTGGCTGCTGGAGGGGACGGCGGCCGACAGGCTACAACACCGTGTTGTAAGCTGAGGGCATATATCAGTCCAGTATCTAATGTTTTAAAAAATATAAACGATGCTGAGCTTCAACGGTTAGCTGGCCTAGACATTTGGTATCTGAACACAGATCTTTCTAACGTTGATATTTTATTGGGTTCTACGGAGGTAGCTGAAATGTTAATTTATATGGCTAGCCCATGGATGGAATGCCATGCGCTAAATAATTAAATAAATTTCCTCCGCCATCGCCTCCATGTTTTGCAGTATGAATTTACACGATCTGATCAGCATCGATCACACCAATGGGGGTCCTATCCTCCAGAATAGGGGTCCCCCATCTCTGGGCTGCGGCCTGGTAATGGGCCATGACATGTTGGGAACACGGCCGCGAAAGTGGCATCCACCCCTTCTCAGCGGGCACTCACGCGTGTGAGTGCCCGCCGCTCGCACAAATGAAGCTGTGTGCGCAAGCATACGAGTCTGCCTCTCACACAGAATCATTTCCTCTCTGCCGCCCCCCCTTTGCCGGTCTATAAAGCCAGAAACGTTGGGGACCGGTGCCCCAGAACTCCAGCGTCTCGCAAATGCTGAGACCGAGAGATACCGAAATGCTGGATTTGGCCGAGTGTTTCCCCCCCCCCCACCTCCCAAAGGCGTACAAAATGCCAAGCACGTTCGTGCCACTCGCCTTCTCTTAGCAGAGGCGTCTTGACAAAACAACGCACAACCTACAAGGGCCCCAAAGGGGAAATTAAGATGGTGTGAAATTCCTTCCATCAGCTCAACCGGGACTGCCGTTTGGATCCTACGGTTCGGAGAAATCGCTCCCATCTCCTACACATCCATCCTACGTCGGCATTATATAATATTAAGAGATGAAGGAACGCCAGTTTCTCGCTTGGTTGGGTTTTAAAAGTAAGCTTCCTTAGCATTGAGAACCATCAGAAAGTGCAAACTGACAAGCGTGTGGGCTAAAGAGAGGTGTTGGTATGTGTGCATGTGTTTGTGTGCGTGTACATACATACATGGATGGATAGATGGATGGATGGATGGATGGATAAGATATATAGGGATGGATGGATGGATAGATAGATAGATAGATAGATAGATAGATAGATAGATAGATAGATAGATAGATAGATAGATATACAGACATGAGAGAGAGAGAGACATGAGAGAGTTTAGATAGATCAGACAGACAGACAGACATGGATGGATGGATGGATAAGATATGTAGGGATAGATAGATAGATAGATAGATAGATAGATAGATAGATAGATAGATAGATAGATAGATAGATAGAAAGATAGACAGATAGGCAGGCAGGCAGGCAGACGAGAGAAAGAGAGAGATTAAATAGATGAGACACACAGACAGACAGGACAGACTGTGTGTTTAGATAGATGAGACAGACAGACATGGATGGATGGATGGATGGGTAGGATATGTAGGAATAGATAGATAGATAGATAGATAGATAGATAGATAGATAGATAGATAGATAGATAGATAGATAAATAGATAAATAGATAGAGAGAGAGAGAGAGAGATTAAATAGAAGAGACAGACAGACATGGATGGATGGATGGATGGGTAGGATATGTAGGAATAGATAGATAGATAGATAGATAGATAGATAGATAGATAGATAGATAAATAGATAAATAGATAAATAGATAAATAGATAAATAGATAGAGAGAGAGAGAGAGAGATTAAATAGAAGAGACAGACAGACATGGATGGATGGGTAGGATATGTAGGAATAGATAGATAGATAGATAGATAGATAGATAGATAGATAGATAGATAGATAAATAGATAAATAGATAAATAGATAAATAGATAGATAGAGAGAGAGAGAGAGATTAAATAGAAGAGACAGACAGACATGGATGGATGGATGGATGGGTAGGATATGTAGGAATAGATAGATAGATAGATAGATAAATAGATAAATAGATAAATAGATAAATAGATAGAGAGAGAGAGAGAGAGAGATTAAATAGAAGAGACAGACAGACATGGATGGATGGATGGATGGGTAGGATATGTAGGAATAGATAGATAGATAGATAGATAGATAGATAGATAGATAGATAGATAGATAGATAGATAGATAAATAGATAAATAGATAAATAGATATATATATATAGAGAGAGATTAAATAGAAGAGACAGACAGACATGGATGGATGGATGGATAGGGGAGAGAGAGAGAGAGAGAGAGAGACTGTAAGACAGGCAGTCCTATTTATTCAGGTGACATTACATTTTCATGAATTCCGAAATGCCCCTATCTAGAAGCATCTGAATTTATGAGATAAACTGAGTGACTGCAGCAGGCAGAAGCTACTCTCAAAATCCACGTGTTGCACCAACTGCGAGTAGCCCAAGCCCCTTCACCGGCTGCCCAGAGGACCCACGGAGCACGGCTCCCGATGACCATTAGTTATCTCCTAATGGCTGGCTTCTCGTTTAGGCTACCCCCCCTGTCTTAATACTACATTCGTGAAGAAAATTGGGTATTTTTTGGTCTCTTTCATATTGATACTCAAGGCAAACGGCTCGGGGTTTATTAGCTGAATGAATCTTGCTCTTATGACATTTTAAACCTTATAGCTATGGACTCACTCGGTCCTTTTTGGGGCAAACGAGAACGAGCGCGCCGTGACTTGGCACACGACACAAACCCGCAACTCCCAAGCTCTCTGCCCAATTTTGCCACCAGCTCCCGGGCGACAACAGCTCATTATGATATTTAAGAGGCAGTCGCCAACGGTCAGAGCTACCAAAAGAGACGGCCTGCCCTTACTCTACCAGTTGCGGCAAAGATTTGAAGGGGGAGGGGAGACGGAATCACAGTCGGAAGGGACCTTGGAGGTCTTCTAGTCCAACCCCCTGCCCAAGCAGGAACCCCTCTATCATTTCAGACAAATGGTTGTCCAATCTTGTCTGAAATGGTATAGGGTCTCCTGCTAGAGCAGGGAGTTGGATTAGAAGACCTCCAAGGTCCCTTCCATTTCTACTTCTACTTCTACTTCTACTTCTACTTCTACTTCTATTTCGACTTCGACTTCGACTTCGACTTCTACCTCTACCTCTACCTCTACCTCTACCTCTACTTCTACTTCTACTTCTACTTCTACGACTTCTACTTCTACTTCTTCTACTTCTACTTCTTCTACTTCTACTTCTACTTCTACTTCTACTCTATTCTATTCTTATTCTATTGTCTATTCCCGTGATGGTGTGCCACAGCTGGCATGTAGAGCCCTCTCTGTGAGCACACGAGCCATCGCCCCGTTTAGCTTCACTGCGCATGTGCGCACCTCCTGCTAGCCAGCTGATTTTTGGGATGCGCGGGGGGTGGGTTGCATGCACATTCACGGGACAGAAACGGGTCGGTTTCCAGCGTCCAGAGGGCCTCCGGTGCCTGGTGGAGGCCATTTTCGCCCTCCCAGAGGCTCAAGAAAAGCCTCCGGAGCCTGGGGAGGGCGAAAAACGGGCCTACCAGAAGTACCGGAAGTCCGGAAACGGGTCCATTTCCAGCCTCCAGAGCCCAGGGGAGGCCGTTGTCGCCCTCACGGAGGCTTGGAGAAAGCCTCTGAAGCCTGGGGAGGGTGAAAACACGCCCCACCCCACCCTGTCGTGCAGGTTGCTAAAACTTTTGAATCCCACCCTTCGCACACATGCGTGGGGGGGTCATGAGTGCATACGTGGGAGCGCGCATTGCATTATGGGTGCCAGCACGCAAAGAGAAAAAGGTTAGGCATCATTGGTCCATTCTATTCTCTCTATTTTCCTCTATTCTATATTGTATTCTATTTTTGCTCTCTATTCTATTCCATTCCATTCCATTCCATTCCATTCCATTCCATTCCATTCCATTCCATTCCATTCCATTCCATTCTATTCTATTCTCTATTTTCTATCCTATCCTATCCCTTTTTCTCTTCTCATTCTCTTCCTCGTCTCTTCTCTTATTCTATTCTACCCTACTCTTCTTGTTCTCTTCTCTTTTTGTTCTCTTCTCTTCTACTATTCTTCTTCTCTTCTTCTCTTCTCTTCTACTCTACTCTTCTTCTCTTCTCATTCTCTTCCTCGTCTCGTCTCTTATTCTATTCTATTCTATTCTATTCTATTCTATTCTATTCTATTCTATTCTATTCTATTCTATTCTATTCTATTTTATTCTATTCTATTCTATTCTATTTACTCTATTCTATTCTCTACATTCTCTATTCTCTATTCTCTACATTCTACATCCTACATTTTCTTCTCTTCTCTTCTCTTTTCTCTCCTCTCCTCTCCTCTTCCATCCCCTCCCATCCTCTAAATTCTATTCTAAAATTATTTAAAGGGTGGTATTCATTGCCCCTCTGTTTGTGATTCAGTAGCCATGCTCCCTCCATGCACCTTCTTAAAGCCTTCAACACACCACCGTTGCCCACACCAACACATACACACTTATTGTGGCTAAGAATTCGGTCGAAGATCCCATCTACCAAAAGGGACCACTCGGCTGCTTCCAAGCCTTTGGAAATGTTCAAAAATCAGCTGCAAACTTTCAAAGAATTCTTAGCTGGGGGGGGAAATGGAGGGGAAAAAAAACCCCAACCCTGATCTGCTTTTACGCCTTCCATTATTGATTTCGCTCGGCTTCCCACACAGTTATTTGAAGGTGGATGGATGAGACTTAGAGACAATCTGCGTTTATTTTTCACAGGAAAGCTTTTAATGCTGTCGTGTTAGCAACAACTCGGGGAAAAAAAGAAAAGAAGAAAAAAACACTTTTTAAAAGGTTCCACCGAAGCTTCCTCGCTGCTGTTGTGTGTAACTCTTTTAAGCAAAGGGCCAGACGCTTTTTACACCATCGTCATGTAAAATCTAGTGCCTTTTAAATGTTTTTTTTTTTAAAAAAAAAACAACACACCAACCCTACTAATTTCTACCTTGAAACCCCCTCAAGACTGTTTGACAAAGGCTGGGAAGGGAATAAAAACAGATCTGGTCCAGTTGTGTGTATAAAAAGCAGTGGCCAATTTGAAGCGAAGCAAACGTCTCAAATCACAGCCAACGAAAATGCAAATAATCCGGAGAAATTTTCAAAAGTCTCGAAGCTTCTAAGCAGGCTTTAATAGGAAGCGTTGGGCTCTTTGGAAGTCGAATTCGTGGAATTAAACAAGGATCGATTTTAACAAGACAGCTGATCGTTTCCGGATCTGGCTTTGAAAAGTCTCACAATCCTGCTCATTAGAAGGGACTGCAACTATAACGGTTACACTCCCTTAGTAGGCAGTTTTTAATAGAGGGGGCTAGAAGAGCAAACCCCCCTCCCCTTCTAACATAGACTAGAGGAATGGAATGGAATGGGATACGGTAGGGTAGGGTAGGGTAGGGTAGGGTAGGGTAGGGTAGGGTAGGGTAGAATAGAATAGGGTAGAGCAGAGCAGAGCAGAGCAGAGCAGAGCAGAGCAGAGTAGAGTAGAGTAGAGTAGAGTAGAATAGAATAGAAATATTGAATCGAATATAAAATAGAATAGAATAGACTTTTTTATTGGCCAAGTATGATTGGACACACAAAGAATTTGTCTTTGGTGCATAGGCTCTCAGTGTACATAAAAAGGCAAGGTACATTCGTCAAGAATCATAAGGTACAACACTTAATGATAGAACATTGATAATGTTCCCTAGTTTGGTGATGAAACATCTGCAAGGTAACCACCAAGATCGGGGAGCCCCAAGGACCCCACAAATCCTCCTCCTTCACCTCCTCCTCCTCTTCCTCGTTCACTCCGTAAACACACTCCCTACTAGCCATTATGATATAACCTAGCTGGGTGATGAAAAGTCTGCAAAAAAAACAAAACCAAAAAACAAACCCTGAGCTCAGAGAGCACCAAGGACCCCACAGTTCTCCTCCTCCTCCTTCTCCTCCCCATAAAACCCCTCTCTTCTAGCACTGATTATGTTACCTAGTTGGGTCATGAAACGTCTGCAAGAAAACCACCAAGCTCAGAGAACACCAAGCACCTCACAATCCTCCTCCTCCTCTCACATAACCTCATTCCCGTCTAGCACTGATGATGTAACCTAGCTGGGTCAGGAAATGTCTGCAAAAAAACCCCACCAAGCTCAGAGAACATCAAGTCCTCCTCCTCCTCCTTGCAAACCCCACTCCCTTCTAGCACTGATGTTTGGATCACGAAAGATCTGCAAGGAAACCTCTGAGAGCACCAAGGACCCCACGGTCCAATCCTGATTTGCAAATATTCTCTTCCATCCGCAAACCAGGGTTACCGGTTAATGGTCACGATTGACAGAATTAGCATGACACCATCCTCAAACATCTGTCTCTTGATCCTACACCTTCAAAATGGCAGTTTTTGTCATTGTGAGCAAACTATATTCTCTCTTCCTCACGTCTCGGTGGAGAAGGGGCCAAGCACCACAAAGGATGCGAGGCCATTGCCAAATATTTGATCATTTCTCAGAAACCCAAGAACAACGGTGTAGGAAAAAACGTTCCTGCGCTTTCTCCAGACCGGCCAGAAATGTTCGGCAACGGCTCGTCCTATATTTTCTATTTCAATCTCAGCAGGACGAAGATCTTCTCCTTCCAAGAACGTTAAAAAAAACCCTGTCATTTAGGATCGTAATCAAACCCACCCCCTCTCCAAATTTCCCCCCACCTCAAAAAAAATGCTCATCAAAAGCATCTCTCCAAACGGACGGGAAGTTTGATTTTTAGCATTCCTTTTTAGCAGCTTCAGCTGTGTGCAATTATAACTTTGGTATTAAATGTTAAGAGGATAAAATAATGAGGCACTTAAAAAATAATCTGCGTTCCACCGGGCCGTGTTCGGCAGAGATTCGGCCAGATAATTTGTTACGGCAAAATTAGGATTTCTATTAAAGCCACAGCCGCAGTCCTCGCTTAACGGACTCCTCCGTGGCTTTTTCCTCAAAATGGGGCAACTTCACAGACGGATAAAGAGACAATCAGGAGATCCTAAAACACAAGGGGGTCCCCCAGGCTGCGATTTCCCCCAAAAAATACCATAACCAGCTTCTTAGGTCCCAACTTCACACAAAAAAGAGAGATTTGTTAAGGATTCTCCAGTCTTGATTAGAGAGCAGAGCAGTGTTTCTCAACCAGGGCAACTTAATAATAACAGAATAACAGAGCTGGGAGGGACCTTGGAGGTCTTCTAATCCAACCCTTTGCTTAAACAGGAGACTCTATACCATTTCAGACAAATGGTTGTCCAGCCTCTTCTTGAAAGCCACCAGTGATGGAGCTCTCACAACTTCTGGAGGGAAGCCTTTCCACTAATTGATTGTTCTCACTTGTTAGGAAATTTCTCCTTGGTTCTTGAAAATGGGTGGACTTTTAACTCCCAGAATTCCCCTGGTTGGGGAATTCTGGGAGTTGCAGTCCATCCATCTTCAAGTTGGTGAGGTTGAGAGACACCGTACTAGATTCTGGAAGCTGGTTTAGCCCCTAAGTCAGTATCTCATCACTCCCATAAAATCTCCCACCGATACAAAGCGAGAAGAACGTACCTGTTATTATTATTATTATTATTATATTTTACTTTTTTCATGTATTAAATTTATTAACCTCCCATCTAGCTGCCATGAGCTGCCATCAGCTCCTATTTAACGCAGAAACAGGGCAGGTCGGCTGTCAATACAGGTAGACAGTTCATTTAGTGACCGTTCCAAGTTACAAAAGCAAAGTGTGGGGGGAGGGAAAGTGACCTGCAAATGTTTTTCACACTTTTACAACCGTCGCAGCATTCCCCCCCAGGGTCACGTGATCCAAATCGAGGCTTGGCAGCCGACTCGTATTTATGACGGTCGCAGTGTCCCTGGGGTGGGGTGGGGGTCACGTGACTTTCTGACGAGCCAAGTCAAGGAGGGGGGGGGGGGAAGCAAGATTTACTTAACAACCGCACGACTGAATTAACAACCGCAGAGATTGAGTGCAGAATCGTGGCCAGAAGGGGCAAAACTCGCTTAATAAGAATCTCGCTTAGCAACGTAAATTCTCGGTCGTAAGTCAAGGCCTATAAGCCCTCTTGCTCATTCACAAAATCCACTTTGCTGAGCCTCGAAACCCAGCCTGAAGCTTTTGCTAGCGGCTTCGCTCGAGAGCCCGAAAGCACGCGTGTGCGTGTGTGTGTATGCGCAGGTGCCCGCACATGATGCAACATCAGGAAAGTAGGGCATTCGCTGTGCCACACGGCCTGGATTGAGCCCACCAGAAGCCCCCCCCCCCTCTCTCTCCCTCGCCCAGAGGCTCTTCCTCTCCTGCCAAGGAAGGAGGGGGTGTGGGTGGAGGACAGATTGCTTCGTCCCCGTTTTTTGGCAGCTCGCTGGGGTTCCGCGTGAGGTTTGATGGGGTGCGGGGTGGGTGGGAAATAAGGATCCCCCCCCCTTTTTTTTTGTTTTTCCAGGAGGAAGCGCTGATGTCTTTTAAAAGACCTGTGGGAAGCTGGGAATTCAAGAGTTTGGCAAGATGGAAGAGGCTGTTTTTTTTTTTTTAAACTCCCTGCGTTGTTGGCGGGAGGGGGGGGCAGGTGGATGGATGATGCAGGGGGTAGAGATAATGCAAAGATAGAAAATGAGGTTTTGGGTAGAAGGAAAGAGGGGGGGGGAGAGAACAGAGGCTCATTTCTAAGCACCTGTTTGAAAATCCGGTTTGAAAGCTAAGTGGGAGAGAGATGTAGCTCCCCTTCCCCCCCCCCCCACTGCCCCCCGCTGTGGATGTTTCTTGTGCTGGAAGGTAGGAAAGTAGGTAGGAAGGAAGGAGAAATGAGGGAGGGAGGGAAGGAAGGAAGGAGAAAGAGGGAGGGAGGGAGGGAGGGAGGGAGGGAGGGAGGGAGGGAGGGAGGGAAGGAAGGAAGGAAGGAAGGAAGGAAGGAAGGAAGGAAGGAAGGAAGGAAGGAAGGAAGGAAGGAGAAAGTTGGAGGGAGGGAGGAATAAGAAAGTGAAAGGGAGAGAGGAAGGAAGGAAAAGAGGGAAGGTGGAGAAGAAAGGAAGGAAGGAGAAATGAGGGAAGCAAAACAAGGAGGGAGGAGGGAAGGAAGGAAGGAAGGAAAAAATGAGATATATTTTTTTGTGTGGAGATTTTTTTGCAGGAGAAGATGGGAGGAAGGAATTTAAGGCAGAAGGAAAATACATGGGATTGATGATTACGTAGCATCTCTATCCAGCCCCCTCCCCGGATGTAACAAGATCTCCAAAGGATACCCCCCCCCTCCATGTATGACACACACACACACACAAACATTTGCAAGATGCTAGTAACCTCTAAAGGGGGCCACATTTAGATCAAGCAGTTTGCAGACAGTCCTCGGTTTACAACACTTCAAGTCAGTGACCGTTCAAAGTTGCAACGGAACTGAAAAAAGTGAATTAAGTTAGGACCGTTTTTCACAGTTATGACCGTTGCAGCATCCCCAGGGGTCATGTGATCAACATTCAGAGGCTGGGCAACTGACTCGTCTTTATGACGGTCGCAGCGTCCCCGGGGGAGTCACACAATCCCCTTTTGCGACCTTCTGACAAGCAAAGTCAAGTGGGGGGGAGGGGAAGCCGGATTCGCTTAACGACCACGTTATTAATTTAACCACTACGCTGATTCGCTTAACAACCGTGGCAGGAAAGGCTGTAAAATGGGGCCAAAATTCACTTAACAACTATCTCCCTTGGCAACAAAAGTGTTGGGCTCAATGTTGGCCCAAAATCAAGGATGGTGTTCTATTAAATAAACGTGGATGTTTTTGGTTATTTTTGAGACCAATTGGCAGGCTAATTAAAGGAAGAACACGTTCTCACATACAAACTTGCAATGGAAGGTGGCCTCAATAAAGAAACTACTGGAAATAGAAATTACGTGTCAAAACACAATCATGGTTGGCTGTTTTTGGCTCAGTTATGACTGCTAAAACATAATTGGGGGTAAAAGGGGGGGGAAAAAAGAAAGATATTTAAGTGTAAAACTCTTTTAATAAAGTGACTGTTAGTTTATAAATGTTTTGGAAACACATGGCTAGAAAACAAAAGTAACACAACGGATAAAAGCTTGCACATTGTTAAACATCAAAATAAAAACAATGAGAACTGGTATATTTTTTAAAAAAAACTTGAAATGAATTTTAATCAAAGGAAAATGAGACTAACAACATTTACAACATTTACAGGCAAAACAAGAGTATTTATATTTAGGGAAGTCAAAGAATGTTACAATTTAAGAAGGTGAAATGTTACAAAGCTTACACACCAAACCAAAAAAAAAACAAAAACCAAAAAAAAAATTTAAACAAAAAAAATATATGAAAAATTAAATTAAAAAATGAAATGGTTACCAAGATAATGCAGGTCAGGGGATCAAAGGTGAAGGGTCACATTATTAAAAAGAATTCCAAAATGGCGGCTGCGTCAAGATCTCTGCAAAACAAAGGAGCTACAATGAGTAAAAAAAAACCTAAACAACCTGCACAATTCAAATTTACTGCAAAACGAAACAATGCAAACAGTAAACAGGCATCAGCAAATACAGTCACCTTCCACTCAGCAACTTAAGAAAATAATAATAATAATAATAATAATAATAATAATAATAATAATAATAATAATAATGCAGGGAAAACTAATGGGGGAGACGGTGAGAAAAATATCACAGAAGTTGATTTTGATTTTGACTTTTTGCTATTATTGTCTTTGAATGAAAACCCTGGGGGGGAAAAAAAATTATAAAGCAATGCAGAACAATTAGAACAGGAATCAAATGCTTGATTTTTAAAATTAAACGATGCTACATTTTAACCGTGCCCGAAAAAAACAAACCATTATAGAGGAAGTCCTCGACTTACGACACACAATGGAGGCCAAAATTTCCGCTGCTAAGCGAGACATTGGTCAAGTGATGATTTTTTTTTTTGCCCCGTTTTACGGACTCCCTGGCCACCGTTGTTAAGGAAATCCCTGCAGTTAAGGGTCACTAAGTGAATCTGGCTTCCCCGTTGACTCTGCTTGTCGGAAGGCCGTAAAGAAGGGATCACGTGACCACGGGACGCCGTGAGCGTCATAAATACGAGCCGGTGGCCAAGCATCTGAATTTTGCAATGCTGCAACGGTCGTAAGTGTGAAAACCGGTCCTAAGTCACTTTTTTCAGTGCCGTTGTAACTTCAAATGGTCACTAAACGAACTGTTGTAAGTCGAGGACTACCTCTATTGAGAATTTGGGCCCAAGCACCACAAATGTCGTACAATTTATCTTTGTTTCATAATACGCAAGTCACTCAAATTCACAAATAAACCAGAAATAAACTAACTATGTTACGGCTTTAACACCCTGCGCTGCGTGTGAATTCAGCCCTGCTAAACCAGGTTTGTTTTGTTTCCCCCACCCCCACCCCTTTTTAAAAAGAAATCTAGCATCCAGCGGTTATTTGATCTGTCCGCTTCCAATACAGCCAAGGTTATCAATGCCAACATAAATTATAAATTAGCGCTTAAGCACCAATTTGACTCTACAATAAAATGGTCTTTAAAAATTGTGATCACTACGAGAGGATCTTAAAAGTGATTTGAAATCCGGACCGCCGAAAGGGAAGGACGGCCGGCTTCGCGTTCTCGCAGACCCTTCTTGAAATCGGAAACATTTCAGCTTATTCTTTTCAATTTCCTGGGTGTTTCTATTCCATAAAAGTTTTAAGAATCATTTTATCAGGTCGGAGAAGAGGGGGGGGGGGAGAAAGTACGAAACCAGAGCCGGAAGGAGCCTCAGAGGTCAACTAATCCAACCCCTTGCCCGGTGCATCATCAAGGACCACTCGGCATGTGCTTGATGTGCAATGGACCGGGCTGCCATATTAAAGAGTGTCCACCTTCCTTAGGGGCAAGCCGGGTGGCTTCCAATTGCCGCCACGGACCCTGCACTGAGCAAGGGGGGGCTGGACTAGGTGACCTCTAAGGCTCCTTCCGGCCCTGGTTTCGTGAACTGTGAATCAAAGCTTCTGCCCAGGCTGCCCACTGGATGACATCTTGCACAGGTAAGAAATGTAACCTGCCTTTAATCTGGGCTCCCCTTTAGCTTGCAGCCACTATAGGTAATCCTATCTATATGTTCCAACCACCTTCCTTCTATGCAGCTTCCCTACTGGGTATCAAAGCCATGGGACAGACATCAAACCAGGATCAATTCAGGAAAGCATTTGAGTTTTAGACGTTTTAGAAACCCCACTCCACAAGCTGTAAACACACAGGGGCAAAGGGGCAACCCCACCACGGTCTCCTCTCTCGGGGTTTTTTTTGGGGGTGGTGGGGCTTGTCGTTCCAAGCGGGCGGCTGGTGCAAATTTGAAATTATGCCTTTTAGTGACAAGCACCGGCCTATCTCGAGATAATGATGAATTATTTTACACCTGCAGACGGATACATGGGCCTTCTTTGATCTGCTTTATAAAAAAAAAAAACGTCTCCACCGCAGAGG
The DNA here is from genome assembly GCA_037215915.1 of Pantherophis vulpinus. Taxonomy (NCBI): domain Eukaryota; kingdom Metazoa; phylum Chordata; class Lepidosauria; order Squamata; family Colubridae; genus Pantherophis; species Pantherophis vulpinus. The sequence continues at coordinate 32,405,537 of JAXLNS010000009.1, read as the reverse complement.
CATTGTGGCTATTATGGATAACAGATTATTAGCCCATTATTATTCCGCTTTTCACCTTTCCGGTGGCAATGACTATATCGGCTCTTTTAAAATAATAATAATAATCACATTCTCTCGATCGAGTCTGATCTTTCAAAAGGCCCCTTGGGAAAAAATAAATAAATAAAGGTTCAAAGGCAACCCACCGCCCACATGCCCCGATCCCTTAATTTAAATTCGGTTAAGATCGTTTGCAACGCCCTCACCACCCTACCCCACGGAAAGAAAACGGGCTAATTTCTTGGAAATGCCTATCTGAGACGGAGGGGGAAGGGGGGAATTGCATGCTTCCCCCCCACCACCACCTCCCCTCCCCTTTCTGACAAGCCTAACCCAACCCCAGCCTCCCGGAAGAGGAATTTAAACCCTCCATCATTTCGTTTCTGCACAAAAGCTCTCGTCTGGTACGGGCGGCTGTCGTATGTGGTTCACGCTGGGAGGCAGGCGAGCCATTTTAAACGTTACAGAAAGAAAGAATCAATATCCCATCAGGCTTGTCAGTGTGAGGCACGCAATCTTCCCAGAGCCCGTGCGGTTTGTATTGTTCCACGCTCTGAAAAAAGGGGGGGAAGCTAGGAAATTAGGCGAGCCGGAGAAAGCAAGGTGAGGCGGGACTGGCGGAATGGCAATCGGCTGTGTCACCTTGGCGAGAGGGGTGTGTGTGTGTGTGTGTTAAAACACCCCGTAAGAGATGACATAATATGGTATCCTCTCCCCGGTAAACCCACCGCGCCGTTAGAAAGATCATGTATTCATTTACAGGCGGTCCTCGACTTACGACCGCAACGGAGCCCAACTTTCCCGTTGCTAAGCCCTTGATGTTGGTTCGGTGAGTTTTGCGCCCTGTTAGGCACAAAAGCCCAGAATTTCGATCACGTGACCACGGGAGATGCTGCAATGGTCGTAAGTGTGAAAAACGGTCCAGGGTCCCTCCTTTTTTTCAGCGCCGTTGTAACTTTGAACGGTCACTAAATGAACCGTTGTAAATCGAGGACTACCTGTACTTGAAAAATATAAATGAAGGCCTCCTAAACCTAGAGGTGTCTAGCTCCGAGCACGGTTGGGCCTCTCCTGGTTGGGTTTCTAGGCCAAAGTGCAAAAATAAAAGAAGATTTTATTACTTATAAGACACCCCGCAGACAAAGGAGGCCGTCGAAATCGAAGGGAAAACAAAAGTCATTTCAAAGCGCCATTAAAAGCCATTTTAAAAGCATCTCTGGCGTTGCATTTCAAAGCAAGGCTAGGACACCATTTCGGGATCAAATGGGTCCCCTCTCAATACATTTCCACCACATTTTTTTTTCCATTTTTTTTCCCCCAAATTTTTTGGACAAAGCCAGCGTTGTGGAATAATCCAGAGGAGAGAGATCTAGTTTCAATGGGTCACTCCACAGATGCTGAGAGCTCAGGCGATCTCAGGATCTCTTGGAGAGGCTAATTCTGAGGCCCATCATGTCGAGAGGGAGGGGTGGGGGAAAAAAACCCACCTTGAAGCTCACGGGATCATTCCTTGCATGCGCCATTTCTAAAGGCAAAACACTTCAACCCGTCAAGCTGCTGTTTTTACCTCCCTGGCATTATATTACTATTACTATTACTATTACTATTACTATTACTATTACTATTACTATTACTATTACTATTATTATTATTATTATTATTATTATTATTATTATTATTATTGCATTAGTTTACCTGTCATCTTTTGAGCACTTGGGACAGAGTCTGAAACAAGAGGTACAAGACAGATGTCAAGTAAATAAATAAATAAAAAAGGCTCGCTTTCTGCAATCAATCAATCAATCAAAATAGAGTTGGAAGGGACCTTGGAGATCTTCTAGTCCAACCCCCCACTCGGGCAGGAGACCCTACACTATTCTGGACAAATGGTTGTCCAATCCCTTCTTAAAATCATCAGTGATGGAGGAGCACCCACGACTTCTGGAGGCAAGCCATTCATTAATTGTTCTCACTGTCGGGAAAGTTATCCATAATTCTAGATTGGCTCTCTTTCACCAATTACTCCTTGTCCAGAATAGAATACAGTATAACAGAGTTGGAAGGGACCTGAGAGGTCTTCTAGTCCAACCCCCAGCTCAAGCAGGAGACCCTAAACCAATTCTGGAGAAACGGCTGTCCAGTCTTTTGTTGAAAGCCTCCAGTGTTGGAGCACCCATAACTCCTGGTGGCAAGCGGTTCCACTGATTAATTATTCTCAGAGTCAGAAAATTTCTCCTTAATTCCAAGTTGCTTCTCTCCTTGATAACTTTCCATCCGTTGCGTCTTGTCCTGCCTTCTGGTTCTTTGGAGAACAGGTGGACCTCCTCTTCTTTGGAGCAGCCCCTCAAATAGTGGAAGACTGTCAATCATGTCACCCACGGGCCTTCTTTTTATTAAACAAGACAGGCCTAGTTCTCTCAATTGTTCTTCCTATGTTTTCGACTCCCGTCCCCTAATCCTCTTTGATGCTCTTCTCTGTGCTCTCTCCAAGGTCTCTTTTTTGGACCTCAGACACCGTAAAGTGTTATAAAGTGTTAATTCCACTTTATAAGGTCTTGGTAAGGCCACACTTGGAATACTGCATCCAGGTTTGGTCATCACGATGTAAAAAAGATGTGGAGACTCTAGAAAGAGTGCAGAGAAGAGCAACAAAGAGGATTAGGGGGCTGGAGGCTAAAACATATGAAGAAGGGTTGCAGGAACTGGGGATGTCTAGTTTAATAAAAAGAAGGACTAGGGGAGACAGGATAGCAGTGTTCTAATATCTCAGGGGCTGCCCCAAAGAAGAGGGAGTCAAGCTCTTCTCCAAAGCACCTGAAGGCAGGACAAGAAGCAATGGATGGAAACTGATCAAGGAGAGAAGCAACTTAGAATTAAGGAGAAATTTCCTGACAGCGAGAACAATTAATCGGTGGCCTCCAGAAGTTGTAAATGTTCCAACACTGGAAGTTTTTAAGAAGATGGTTGGATAACCATTTGTCTGAAGTGGTGTAGGGTTTCTGCCTAAGCAGAGGGTTGGACTAGAAGACCTCCAGGGTCCCTTCCAACTCTGTTATTCTATCTTCTTAAGCTGCAGCGTAAGTAGAAAGCCGTACTCCAGGTGTGGCCTCACTAAGAAGTCAGAGCTGGCATAACACGACGGAGGAAAGCATCAACTCGGGGAAGGAAGCACTGAAGCACAGAGTCAAAAAAATAAAAATAAAAACAAAGGATATTGAGGCTCAATCGCTGCAAGAATCCAAATTAAAGCGTCGTAAAGAAATGGAGTCCTACTCCCCGCGTGAGCAAATCCAGTTAAGCGGACTCCCCTACCTCTCTGAATAATTGTGCCACACTGTAAAACGGCTTTTATGTTCTTCGCTCAAGCAGAATCTGTGCCTCGATGTACCTTAAAATATATATATATATATCTTCCACTCCGGGAGCGGCAAGATCCGGTTACTTTTTCCAGGGTGTATTTTCAGGTATCAAACTGGCTATTTTATCGGACAATTTTAATGTGATTTTATACGTTTACGTATACAGGGAAGTGCTTGACTTGCGGCCACAACTGTTGAGGCCAAAATTGCCAGGCGAGGCACTTTTAAGGGAGCTCTGCCCCGTTTTGGGACCTCTCTTGCCACCGTCGTTAAGTGAATTGTGGCGGTTGTTCACTTAGGAACATGGCCGTTCGATGAATCCGCCTTCCCCCTTGGCTTTGCTTGACACACACATTCCCCCGGGGATGCTGCGACCGTCATAAATATGAGTCAAGTGGCCAAGCGTCCGAATTTTGACCGTGGGGATGCTGCAAAGGTCGTAAGTGCCGTCGTAACTTCGAGCGGTCGCTAAATGAACTGTTGTTAAGTCAAGGATCAGCTGTACTTTTAACGCAACAGTAGCAAGCATGATACCGTGTTTCCCCGAAAATAAGACCCTGTCTTATATTTTTTTTTGAACCCTGAAATAAGCACTTGGCCTTGTTTTCGGGGAGGTCTTATTACTTTGGGGCGCGTGGAGCAAGACCTGATTTCCAGCTCTGTCTCTCTAATCCTAACCAGAAGAAATGGTGGGGACCAGCTGCGCATCTGTTTAAATATTTGGGGGGGGGGGTGTTATTTTCAGAGAGGGCTTATTTTCAGGGGGGGCTTATTTTAGTGCATGCACTCAAAAGCCGGATTGGGTTTATTATCAAGGGATGTCTTATTTTCGGGGAAACAGGGTATTATATAATATTCAAAAGAGCCAGCATGGTGTAGATGTAAAGGCTTTGGACTAGCAGTGGCGGGACCCGAGTTCTAATCTTCCCTTAGGTTTGGAAGTCAACGGTATAACCTTGGGCAAGCCATGCCTTCTTAGCCCAAACCAGGCTCTGTGATAAACTGGCTAAAAAAACAGAAAGAAAGGGGGAAAAAAACCCTGGTCACATCAGGGTTAGACAAGCTTTGCTATAAGAACATGGTGAATGCCGTAGAAAGCAAATGAACCCTGAAGTTACGAAGGAGAAATGCAGAATATTCAGATTTACAGGAAAGAAGGGAGGGGAGAAAACAGTGCCTTGAAAATACGAATTCATCTGTAGCTTTTGACGTTCATTATGATCCGTATTATAATCTTCTGTTTTGCCCACTTTTCGGATCGGATTTGGCCAGGGAAGTTCTGTAATCCTATCGATTTCACTTGTTTCGATGTTATTTTTTACAGCCTTCTGGCTCTGCTGGTTTTAAATTATTCTGTGCCTGCCGGCAAGCTTTTTTTCTTTTCTTTTCTTTTTTTTTTTGGTTCCTTTGTACGATTCCAACCCTGTTTGTTTATAAGTATATTGTTTCTGAAATCATCTTTCAACGGGCAAATGGTAGCTCAGCTCGTGGAAGGCGCCACCTTAGGAGGCATTTGATGCCTTAAGAGGCGGCTTATCAATATTTGAAGAAAGAGGACGGCTACTGGAAGACGAGACCGTTTCAAAGATGTATATTAATTGGGCTTGGCTCAAAAACGAAGGAGGCTGCGTTTCTATATGATGCTTTTACAAATGGAATATGAACGATCCAGCGATAATCTATAAATAGCGCCAGGGGGAGAGAGCCAGGTTCATCAGCAGGCACACGGAACGGCCTCCAACCCACACGGATTTCTTCGTCGGCCATTAACGGCGCTACAGGTAGTCCTCGACTTATGGCCACAGTAGGGACGGACTTTCCATCCCTAGTGCGAGGAAGTTGTTCAGTGAGTCGCAGACCGTTTGGCAAATGATGATTGCAAACGGTTAGGGGCCGGCGTAAATATTTGTGTTATGGCCTGTCGGCCCCTCCAGCGGCCGACTCAGAGGAGGAGGAGGAGGAGGCGTGGGAGTCAAGGTCAGCATTAAGGCAACTGAGAGCTCCAAGGGGAAAGTGGGAATGGAGCTGGCAGAGAGACAGAGGAGGAGCCTGGGCCATCCGTCAGCCCTCCGATGGAGAGTCAACAGCCCCCAGGTCTGGAGGTGGCTGTTGAGGAAGAGGAGGAACAGCTGGGTTCAGTGCCTGATGCGCAGAAGGCAGAGGAGAGGAGAGCAGTGGAAATCTATGGGCCGGTCCTCGGGACGGAAGAGCCACCACTGCTAGCGAAGCCCCACATTAACTCTGGGGATAAAAGGCAGGGGGAGGAGATGAATAGGTGTGGCAGACAACTAGTCATCTTCCGGATGGACGGACTTGTTAGCCTGCGGTGAGAGAGAAATGTTTTGCCGGGGCTGCCGGCGCTCCTAATAAAGGAATCATTGCTTCAACTGCAGAGGGTTTGTTGTGTTTGGGGAGCTGGGTCAGAACAATTTGCCAGTTACCAAGAGCCCAAATTTTGATTCCATGAATCATGAAGTGCAAGGACCGGTCGTAAATCACATAATTTTATTTTTTTTAGTGCTGTTTTTGAATGGCCACTAAACAAGTGATTTAAGTCAAGGATTATCTGTTCTATAGTCTGAGCTTTCCATGTTACTGGCATAAAAAAAAACCTCCAAACCTTAATTTATAAAAATTCATAAAATCTTTTAATTTTCCCACATTTTATCGAGTGATTCCTTGTGGCATCATAAACTCCTAGACCTTGGCTTTGTTGCTTTAACTTCTCTATTTTGAACAGACATAGATGGTACAAACACAGAACTGTACCCCTTAACACACAGGCAAGTCCTTGACTTACGACCACGACTGAGCCCAAAATGTCCGTTGCTAAGCCATAGTTTTTCCCATTTTATGACCTTCCTTGCCAGAATTCATTCGATCTCTTCGGTTGTTAAGTTAGTGACACGGTTGTTTAGCGAATCTGGCTTCCCTGTTGAGTTTGCTCATCGGAAGGTCGCAAAAAAGGAATTGATCCCATGACCCTGAGAGAGTGCAACCGTCATAAATAGGAGCCAAGTGTCCGAATTTTGATCACGTGACCAAACGGGGATGCTGCAACGGTCACAAATGCGAAAACATCCGTAAGTCATTTTTTCAGTGCCGCTGTAACTTTGAACAGTCACTAAACAAACGGTTGTAAGTGGAGGACTACCTGTATTAGGCCAAAATTTTTGCAAAGTGCCATATCTCCTCTCATTTGCCCCACCGTCCCCCAATTTTTGTCTCACAATTATCCTACTATGGAGGGGAAAGAAATAAGTTCTGAACACACCGTTCTCTTGTTCTGTTACTTTTATATCTAGCGTAGCAATTATTTTCCACTGCACAGAACGGTAAATGCTCAATTCATAGAAGAAGAAGAAAATTCCTCAGGTTGGAGAATTAATTGCAGCTGTCCCTACTTCTAGCAAGCATCTCCAAAAAAATGCTAGGAGAAAGATGGGAGAAAAAAATTAAAAATACAAAACCCCAATTTGGCAAAGAGGCAGCGTTAACGCTCTGCTTTATCCAAATGTTTATCCTGAAATAAAAAAAACAGCAATTACTACTCCTGCGATCTAAAAGGTTTCTGCTGTGAAAATCAGCATTTAAGGAAGTTTGGGGGGGGGGGGGGAAAGAAAGAAAGAAAAAAACGTAGGAGAGGTTCTTGAGCCTTTTTACCTGGTATTTTTACCCTCCCTGCCCCCCAAAAAAAGTCTTTCGAAAGGCTCTCGCATGGTCAAACGAGGCACACAGAGATAAACTGGCTCACTTATCAAATGGATTGGGAATAAGGAATAGGACAGTTCCCAAGTTGCTTTTTCTCTCTTTCTTAATGGCCTTCCAAAGGGGAACGTTTTTTCAGACAAGAAACAAAGGCGTCATAAGAAGCGAAGGAGGGAGGGAGAAAGAGAGATAGAAAAAGATTTGGAGAGAGAGAGAGAGAGACAGAATGAGAATGAGAGAGAGAGAGAGAGAGAGACAGAAAGACAGACAGAATGAGAGACAGAATGAGAGAGAGAGAGAGAGATGGAGAGGTAGAGAGAGAGACAGAGAGAGCGAGACAGAGAGAGAGGGAGAGAAAGAGAGAAATAACAGCACAAAAGAGTCCATCAAAGGAGAGTGGGTAATTGATTTCTGAAAAGAAAAGCCAATGATTCTAAATATACCCGCCAGCAGGGAAAGAAAAAGCAGAAAGTAAGTGGTTCCTGCCAAGAGATGAAAACATATATATATATATATTTATATACCTGTTTACAGATACCTGCTAAAAGGAGCCTCTCCAGAGAGATCTTCACGCTCCTTAAACAGCCAGGCTGACCCATGTTACAGAGGTGAGTTAATATATTAAAAAGTTAAAAGATCCAGCAATCCTTAGAAACAGGACGGCCACTCCAGAGACCGCAACTTGTGAGGCTGCACCACTTCCAACGGTCACTAAATGAATGGCGGTAAGTCAAGGACCAGCTGTAGTCTGTCTTTCTGGTCCGGAATAAAATGGATCTAGACCAGAAACACAGAATATAGCTAGTCCTTTGACTTCACAACCATTTATTTAGTCACCAAAGTTACGGCCCTGAAAAATGGGATTTATGACAGTTTCAGCAGTTTACGAAGAGTCACTACGCAACGAGTTATAAGTCAAGGACCACCTATATAGCCCATGACTACGTGTGCCACCTGTGGTTTGCCACAGGTTTGCCATCACGGGTCTACAGTCCCCTGCTTGAACGAGAGGTTGGACTAGAAGACCTCCAAGGTCCCTTCCAGCACTATCCTGATGGATTGATGTCACAAAATGAGTGGCAGATCCTCATAGGCTCTTCCCAAAAACCCAATTTAACAGCCATTGTGCTCAAATCCAAGAATAGTCTGGCTTACCAGAAGTGGGCAAAGTGCTATTCCGAGTGCGGGCTCTTCTTACCCCGTGGGGCTAAATAAATCTCCCAATTTAATGTGTGAGGTTCTCATCATCTGCTCATTTTGGAAAAAAAACAAAAAAAAACTGGAAGGCCAATTTAGAGTTGCCAGTGGCAGGCTTTCCAGAGTGAGAGATGATTAAATTTAGTGCAGTTACTTAAACAGGAAAACTGCAGTTGGCTTAACCAGGACAGGCTTCTTCCCACCCCAAAGCGTGTAAATTAAAAAAAAAAAACAATTTACATACATCTGATTGCCTTTCGTCTGCTAAGTGTTCTCGGAGTTGAATTGAAGAATTTCAAGTTTCACATCCAGAATAGAGCTGGAAGGGACCTTGGAGGTCTTCTAGTCCAACCCCTTGTTCAAGCAGGAGACCCTAGACCATTTCAGACAAGTGGCTGCCCAGTCTCTTCTTGAAAACCTCCAGTGATGAAGCACCCACAACATCTGGAGGGAAGCTGCCCCACATCTTTTCCTTAAACTGGTTCTCAATTTGGTTGGGGACATACGTATGCCCACTGTCTTGATCGGAAAACTAAGGCCTGTCCTAGACTGCTACAGTGATACTTAAGATCATAAAACGTTTCCCTCTAAAATGCAGCTAAGCCAACCTCCTCCACATCATTTCCAATGCCCCTTGAAATATTCATCGACTACAGTTAGGCAATTCTAACAATTACAAAGTCCTACGATTAGGCACTACAATTGTAATCCCAACAATATTAATTCACTGGACAGGTTTGAAAAAAAAAAAAAAAGAAAATATGAAAAACACACATTGAAAGATCTGTACAAATGCATGTGACTCATTTTCCTGGCCCAGATCATAATAATTATACTCGGCTATGGCTTAAAATAATACCATCAACTCCGCTGCAAATGAGCACAATTTTCCCCTTCAAGGGAAGCAGCTAGTCCTTGACTTACAACAGTTCATTTAGTGACCGTTCGAAGTTACAACAGCACTGAAAAAAGTGACTTAGGACCGGTTTTTTTCACACTTACGACCGTCGCAGCATCCCCGTGGTCACGTGATTAAAATTCTGACACTTGGCAATTGATTCGTATTTATGATGGTTGCATCATCCTGGGACAGAAATTTTGGGGTCGTAAGTCGAGGAGTACCTGCGGTCTGCCCAGCTCTGTTCCATTTCTCTAAAGACCTACCAGTTTGCAACCTGCCTGCAATTCCCTATAAATTTAGCAATTTAGCAGGCTTTGCATGGGGCAACAGTGACTTCACCTTCTGCACCGTCGTAAATTTTATAGCCCAGGTATCAAAATTGGGCCGAAATACAGGACAGCCAATTCTGCATAAGCGGAAGGACAGCACATGGGATCTGGGGAAGGGGAATTTCATTCAGCAAGGTGTGAAAATGACTCCCTATTACTCAGCAGCATTTAAGGAGGAGAGAGAGAGAGAAAGAGGGAGAGGGAGGGGAGGGGAGGGGAGAGACTTCCGTGTCTGTGGTCATGACAAGGACACAGCCAGCTCGCTGCTGTGTCAGAAAAAATCCATAAAAGCTTTAAACTGGGGTCATGCAAGCATTCGCAAGGGGAGTCCAGAATTTCCTGCCACCTCAAGGAAATTTTATTTTATTTCTAAAAAAGCATTTTTGAAGCAGCAAAGGCAACTAAGCGTTCAGATCAGAGGTTTTCGGGCTAGATGTTTGACACCGCCTCGCTGTCCTGTCGCGATTTTAACATTCATGGCGATAATCCCCTCTCCCTAATCCAGCTGCTTTCCAATTCTATCCTTGCCTTCTTTCTTTTTATCTTTGAATTACAGGGAGCTCCTTCCAATGTTTTGGACGTCCTTGTTACCCCCCGTCGCTAGGCATGGCAATGCACTGCCACATTGATTCCTCCCCAAAAATTCCGATTCTGCCTCGCTGCCACCTTCGGTGCCATCACCGGATCATGCCATTTGCCTCGGGTTTGTGACCTGACTGACCTGTGTCCGTCAACCTCTTCACTTTGTGCTTTTAACGTGCGAAGTTTCTTCCACCATTCTTATCTCTTTTAACCAGCTTTCTCTAGTTGCCCTCCCTATCCTTTACTAACCATTAGCTCCACCAACGAATTGATGGCGAGGCCAACAGAGCAGACTCATGGAAGGGGCCTTGGAGGTCTTCTAGTCCAACCCCCTGCTCAAGCAGGAGACCCTGTATCATTCCAGTCAAATGGTTGTCCAATCTCTTCTTTAAAAACTCCAGTAATGGAGCACCCACAACTTCTGGTGGCAAGTTGTTCCACTGGTTAATTGTCCTCACTGTTAAGAAATTCCAGGTTGCTCCTCTCCTTGATGAGTTTCCATCCGTTGCTTCTTGTCCTGCCTTCTTTGGTGCTTTGGAGAATAGCTTGACTCCCTCTTCTTTGGGGCAGCCCCTGAGAGACTGGAAGTCTGCTATCGTGTCTCCCCTTGTCCTTCTTTTCATTAAACTAGGCAACTGTTCTTCACGGGTTTTAGCCTCCAATCCCCTAATCCTCTTTGCTGCCCTTCTCTGCCCTCTTTCTAAATAAGACTTCTAGATTTCAACTTTTTTGTCCTCTGGAGCTCTCAGACCAGAGCAACGGTCTTTAAAATGACCTCTTGCTGCCCCTTTTTAAGGCCATTTATTGTTTCCTTTCCTTCTTGCCCCAATTTGTGATTTTTCTCCTCTGTGGTTAACTTCGAATGGTCGCTAAAGTTGGGAACTACTTGTAATTTTTTTTTTTTTAAATGCTTGGGACGCAAATCCTGTGCTTTGAAAAAGTTTGAACTATTTAAAAAATGTCAGCACAGTGATTTTTTTTTTTTTAAAAAAGCCAATTTAAAGAAGAAATGATTTCAACTTTCCACGTGGTGGAATTATATCTGCTGCCATGAAACCCACCCACCGCTGACCAGTCACTCTGCCACGCTGGAATTTGTATTCCACAAAACCAGTGGGACACAACCTTCACATTTTTTCCCCCCACACCCTCGTGATTTCAGTAAAATAGCCTTATTATATGTGATCGAACAAGAATGATTTGGTGTTTCTGTGCCCAATCTTGGTTGTTTTTTTTTAAAGCTTTATTTTTTTGCTCATTAGGGAGCACGACGTAAGGACAATGACTACATGGCAAGGTTAATTTAGACAAAGTCACCGGGTGTTCCCACCTTCCTTATATTGAGGGGGCTGCCACAGATAAAATTACGGTGACAGGCTAGCTGACAAGAGCTCGCCCATACAAAGAAAGGGCAAATATTAGCTTTTAATTGAGATTCTTGCTGCTGCTACAGTATTTTTCTGCTGAGTTCCTCTGGGGCCCTGGGCCTTTCCATCATCAGCATCTTAGCAGCTCTGCCTCTTATGCAGCTGCTTATAAAGCAGAACGGTGTCACCGGAGAGTCAGCTGGCATTGAGATGCCAGCTGGCAGGGCATGCCGGACCCATGAAGGCCTCGTGGGGATCAGGGTGGATTGCCACAGATCCAAACTTCACCCGGGGACCCGAATTCCAGGCAGTTTTGAATGCAGGATCAAGAATCCTTCCACAAAGAAAGCTGCACAAAGCAGGCAAGCGGGATGATTTTTGGACAGGGAAAACAGAATTATTTAGAATATTTAAGAGCGGCGTATACAAGTAGCCCCTCGACGTACGACCACAATTGAGCCCAAAATTTGTGCCGCTAAGCCGAGACGGTGGGGAAGTGAGTTTCGCCCCATATGACGACTTTTCTCGCCACCGTTGTTAAGGGAGTGACTGCGGTCATTAAGTTAGTAACGCAGTTGTTAAGTCCCCCCTTGACTTTGCCTGTCAGGAGGTCGCAAAAGGCGGTCAACGTGACTCCGGGGACACTGCGACCGTCATAACTACAAGTCTGTTGCCAAGCATCTGAAATTTGATCACATGACCGTGGGGAATGGGGATGCTGCAATGGTCGTAAGAGTGAAAAATGGCTCTAATTCACTTTTCTCGGTGCTGTTGTAACTTTGAACGGTCACTAAGTGAATGGTTATAAGTCGAGGAATACACACACAAAGTGCATTCAGAAAGTATTCAGACCCCCATCACTTTTGTCAATTTTGTTATGGTGCAGCCTGATTCTACAGTTGTTGAAATTCATTTTTTTTCCTTGTTAATCTACACTCAAGTTACTCCATAAGGACAAAGTGAAAACAGAAGTTTAGAAATGTCTGCAAATTTATTAAAGAGAGAAAAAAATCTGAAATATCACATTGGCAACGGGTCAGACCCTTCTGAATAACAAAAGGGACAACAGTGAAGGGGGTTTGAATACTTTCTGAATGCACTGTATGTGCATGTATGTACACACACATATACACACCAAATACATGTATATGTATCTCCTATCTCTTCATCCATCATCTAACCATCTGTCAATCTCTCCCTTCCTCCTATCTACCCTATTGTACCCTATCCAGCCATCTATGGTGTATGTATGTATGTATGTATGTATGTATGTATGTATGTATGTATGTATCTATCTACCTACCTACCTACCTACCTACCTACCTACCAACCATCTATCTACAGTCAGTGCTGGGTTTCTACTTATTAGCCCCGGTTCAGGCAAACTGGTAGTGGCGGAGACGGGAGGCTCCGCCCACCCATCTGGATGTCATCATGGATCCTCTAAGCATGTGCAGAAGTTTCTGCGCATGCTCACAGTTCCGAACTGGTAGCAAAGGTAAGTGGAACCCACTACTGTCTACAGTCTGTTTACATAAATAAATAGCGGAAAGTCTGCTTTATCCGCAGTACAAATCAGCTCGTGTGTTCCAACAAAGGGAGCCTAACAGGAGGTGTCGCTCGTACTACTGAGCTCAAGATGTGCATAACTAGCTGCTCTTACACACCTCTCAAAAGTCTGGGGGCCTTTGATGCTTTGGGAAGATGAGAGATCGCTGTAAGTACATCCCGTTATCCTGCTCTCAACTTCCGCAACAGACCGGCGGAGGGCCTGTGATTAACCCTGGGTAATCTCCACTCCTCTCAATTTAGGAACATCTGGGAAGAAGAAGACGGAAAGTTTCCGCGCAAGAGAACCGCTGTTGAAAGGATTTCAGGAACCTCCACCCCCTCAGATCCTTCAGGAGAGCTGTTTCTTCGGCATCATTTTTGCAGGTTTGCAAAATCAAAGCGATAACGCCCAAGATCAAATCCAAGGGATTCCCTTTGGCACTTAAGATTTTTTTTTTTTTTTTAAATCACCAGGAACATGATGCCAAATGGAAAGACCGTGTTTTAACCACTTTGCCAAATGGGATTAAATGCTGGTATTATTGGGGATGGGGCAGTGGTGAAATCCATATTTTTCCCTACCGGTTCTGTGGGCGTGGCTTGGTGGATGTGGCAGGGGAAGGATACTGCAAAATCCCCATTCCCTCCCCACTCCTGGGGGAAGGATATTGCAAAATCTCCATTCCCACCCCACTCTGGGGCCAGCCAGAGGTGGTATTTGCCGGTTCTCCAAAAAAACTACTCAAAATTTCCACTACCGGTTCTCCAAACTACTCAAAATTTTCGCTACTGGTTCTCCAGAACCTGTCAGAACCTGCTGGATTTCATCCCTGGGATGGGGTCATATGTCAGAGAGAGGCTGGCCATTGGTCAACTTAAGGGGTTGGGTATCCTGAGCCTTTATCCAGTATAGGTCACATATATATTATATATGTATATATATATACAATATATAATATTCTAAAGCCAGAAAGAATCCTGAACAGAACATGGAAACCAGCATAACGATCAGCAAAATCCGTGAGAAAAATCAGCGTACCACAGATGAAATGAAAATGATTCTGATCCCAGATAGCCTGCTATAGCAGTTTTTGCCCACGTTGGAGATGGATAAATGCACCTCACAAGGCGCAAAATTAATAAAACTCGGCCTACGTTCCCCGATTCAAAACAAGAGACTCTTCCTGTACTTACACAAAGTGACAAAAGCAAAACCAAGACACGTTGTCCATAGTATGAGTATAATATAGTATAGAGATGCTGTTCGTTGAACCCAAATACTTTTTTTTTTTTACAGGTTTATGGAAGGCTCATGAGCGTCTCTCTCCTAGCGCGTGAATCACGGCGCAGTCATACCCGAGAACCGTTCCCGGTGACACCACCGCGCCACTCTTCCCCTTTCCTAGGAATGTAAACCAAACCAAATCCAGAGAGCCAGATACGTCTCTACAATTTGGAAATCTTCCCCTTAATTTCTTGGAGAGGGTCCTGCCACGACCTTAAAAACGTGCTAAGCGATTTGAGGAAGCACCAAAATTTTGTGACTCTCTCATTGCTCCTGGGAGGAGTGGCGGGGGGGGGGGTCCAAGGTTTAATACAACTTGCAATCCCCTTCTCCCACATCTCAGGACGTAGTTGTTACTGTAAATAACAGTGGATGGATCCAGTTTATGCAAAGATAAGCTTTGTCTTCAACCGCCACTGCGTGAGCTTCTCCCAAAATAAATGGAGGATGCAGCCTCTCTCTCGTTTTCGTTGCGAACAACTGAACACAATGAAGCGCATTTTGCAAACGGATTGATCGAGGATTTTTGTCTTCGGCAAGGCACTTAGTCACATCAGTTTATGACCTTTCAAAAATAACGGATTCTTAGGAAATCTAAGATCACTGCTGTAAAGTCTGTCCAGAAGACAAAGTCAGCCAGCAGCAGGAGGTCTAACTACAATCGTTTCCAAAGCTGCTTCTCTTTTAAAAAAAATGAATAAAAATGAATACGCAGGGCACAAATTCAAGGAAACCAGTTGCGCTCATGTTTGTTAATGCGTTCTCTTTCATTCACTCCATTCACCATCACCACCACCCCAAAAAATATTCATTCCTCACACAGGAAATTTACTTTTGAAAATAAGATACCTGCTAAAAATCCTGCATTTACGGGCAAAGTTTTTGCACCCTTGTTTAGGTGAGTCACGCTGACTGAGATTTAAGGAAACTCGTCTAGACCAAAGATACCTAGATTGGGAAGGCCACTCTTCATACTTAGAGATACGTTGTTAAAAAATATTCTTAAATAAAAGATTATTAAGCATTAGAGCCAGGAATTGCCATGATTTTTGGAAGTTTGGGGCACAATCGGGGCCCTTATCAAATTGACACTTGTGGTGAGGCTGCACCAAAGCTACATTTTCATTCATTTCTGACATGTACAAATATCCAATATACAGATTTTAGCTGCCCCTGTGAAAGAAATAAAATGCTAGATATACCAACCAACATCAGGAAGGAGATGCGATGTTCTGTCTCTTTTAAAATTCACAGTTAAATCATTTCCTATTAGCTAAGGGACCAAATCTGCAAAATCAGCAGCGACCCGAGGGCGGTTGATCATGATTTTTTACTCCAATACATCTACAGTTTCAACACACCAGCCAGTGAAATCACACACACAAAAATTTTCTCTAGCTACCTCATTTGTGTTCCAACGGTGTCTCTCTTTTGGTAAACTGGAACATTTTGGTAGACATTCAAGGAGCTTTTTCGGTAAAAAGATTTTTACATGACTTCCGTTGCTGTTTCCATGATCATCTGAAGAGAGGGGGAGAAAAAAAAATGATATATTTGTGTTTAGAAACGAGCATCAGAACTGTTTTGATATATTTCCCCCCCTCCCGCTGACTCCAAAGGTCAAATCCATATGCACACACAGAGTCTTTCCTTCTACCATTTGTCATCTTAAAAATGCAATTTCTGGCATCGTCACTCCCCCCCGGCCGTACACAAAATAAATGGCCATCGTGGCATGTCAATTCCTCGAAGTCAAAGGCCAGGCTCGGTTTATGGACTCCAGAAATGTAAATAAATAAATAAAGATGGAAGTTTCCAACTTTACAGCTTTCCACCGATGCAGGACAGGAAAACCTCATTCCTAACAGCAAATTTTAGAGAGTTGAAGTGGCAACAAAATTGTTAGGAATAAAGGATGCCTGTTTATTTTGTCTTACCGACCCGTAGAATTTCACTACGCAGAAAATTTTAGTCTTTTTACACAAATTAGCCTTTCGAACTGCTAACCCTTTGGGTATGTACAAATACAGCTAGTCCCCAACTTACAACAGTTCGTTTAGTGACTGTTCGAAGTTACAATGGCACTAAAAAAAAAAAAAGTGACTCAGGACCATTTTTCACACTTATGACCGTTTGCCGCATCCCCGTGGTGACGTGATCGAAATTCAGAAGCTCGGCAACTGACTCGTATTTATGACAGGAGCAGCATCTCGGCGGGGAGGGCGAGTCACATGATCCCCTTTGGTGACCTTCACAAAGGTCAACGGATTCACTTAACAACCAAGTTACTCAGTTAACAGCTGCAGTGATTCACTTAATAAGTGAAGGTCGTAAAAAGGGGACAAAACTCAACGAACGTCTCGCGTAACAGCCAGAAAGCTTGGCCTCAATCGTGGTCATAAGTCGAGGACTTCCCGTACAATGAACACACAGGCACGTCGCCCTTCCTCCTGAGCTCTGGTTTAGGACCAGCCAGGCCACAAAGTGAAACCAGCTGATTTTTTTTTTTTCTATGAGGCAAAACATTTTTCCTCGTTCGTCTGTTTTTCGTGCAACGTTCCGCACTACAGATCAGATTTCCATAGTTTTACGATGTTACAGTGATAGATCCCTTGTAGCAGACACAATGCGCAGGGAATGTAAACACAATGTGGCTTAACCCCATCACAACTGCTCCAGTTTCTGCCATGCAAAAGACGACGCCTAGAGATCAGAAGAGAAGAGCTTTGTAAAGAGGAATGCGCTGGGAAGAGGATATTATTTAAAAAAAAAAAAATGTTGATGGAACTCAAAATCCTGAATCCGTTGCAGATAAGATATATAGAATAGAATGGGATGGGATGGGATAGGATAGGATAGAAAATGAGTGGAGTGGAGTGGAGTGGAGTGGAGTGGAGTGGAGTGGAGTGGAGTGGAGTGGAGTGGAATGGAATGGAATGGAATGGAATGGAATAGAATAGAATAGAATAGAATAGAATAGAATAGAATAGAATAGAATAGAATAGAATAGAATAGAATAGAATAGAATAGAATAGAATAGAATAGAATAGAATAGCTTATTGGCCAAGTGTGGGCATACAAGGAATTTGTCTTTGGTGTATACGCTCTCAGTGTACATAAAAAGACAAGATACATTCGTCAAGAATCATAAGGTACAACACTTAATGATAGTCATAGGGAAACAGCCAATATAAATCATAAGGATGCAAGGAACAAGGTTACAGTCATGCAGTCATAAGTGGGAGGAGATGGGTGGTGGGAACGATGAGAAGATTAATAGCGGTGCAGACTTAGTGAATAGTTTGACAGTGTTGAGGGAATTATTTGTTTAGCAGAGTGATGGCATTGGGGAAAAAACTGTCCTTGTGTCTAGTTGTTCTGGTGTGCAGTGCTCCGTAGAGTCGTTTTGAGGGTAGGGGTTGAAAGAGTTTATGTCCAGGATGCGAGGGGTCTGTACATATCTTTTTGACTGATATCCTGATATAGCCTGATAAGGATCAAATGAAAACCTACCACAATGTGGATCGGATTTAGCAGCTTTCACTTGGGAGGCAGACGTAAATTATTTTACCTTGCAACAAACGTCATATTTTTCTGCTTCCTGCTTTTCTTTTTTCTTTTCAAAACAAGCGGCTGAATTGAAATATCAAACGAAGGAGAAAAATCAATAAAGAACACAATAGGATTTCGTTACACTTAATTTTGCTTTGATCTGCAGTCGGATGGAGCAAGGAGTTTTTTTTTTTTTAAATCTGGCTTGCAGCCAATTAGATGATTTTTTTTTTTTTTATGTGCATAGATAGTCCACAACTTATTTGTTTGGTGACTGAAGGTACGACGACATCGAAAAAAGTGATTTATGACCATTATTCACACTTGTGACCGTTGCAGCAACCTCCTGGTCACGTGATCAAAATGTAGATGGTTTGGCGACCGATTCTTATTTATGACGGCCGCAATGTTCCGGGGTCATGAGATCAGCTTCCGACAAGCAGCCTCAATGAGGAAGCCAGATTCACTTAATGACCGCATTCTCACTTAACAACCACGGCGATTCACGTAGCAACGGTGGCAAGGCAGGTCGCAAAATGGGGCAAAAACTCACTTAACAACTGTCTTGCTTAGCAAAAAAAAAAAAAAAGAAAGAAAGAAAAGAAATTTTAGGGTCAGTTGTCCCAAAGGGGCTTGTTTTTCAAGAGGTGATTGGGCTTTCTGGTTTTTCTTTGAAGACGTTTCGCTTCTCATCTAAAGAAGCTTCTTCAGTTCTGACCTCCCCCCACCATCCAGTTCAGAGCTGAAGAAGCTTCTTGGATGAGAAGCAAAACGTTTTCAAAGAAAAACCAGTCTACAACTGTGACCCGGATGAGGGAGAATCTCCATTAGACATTTAGGGTCAGTTATGGTCGTACACATACATGTATTTTAGGTTTAGAAGTTGTTTTCTATTTATTGCTCCTGTACATGCTTGCAGAAAAGAAAGAAAAAAACCATTTAACGTAGGGGTCTCCAACCGTGGGAACTTTAAGACTGGTGGACTTCAACTCCCAGAATTCCTCAGCCAGCGAAGCTTCGCTGGCTGAGGAATTCTGGGAGTTGAAGTCCACCAGTCTTAAAGTTCCCACGGTTGGAGACCCCTGCTTTAAGGTATAGTTCCCACAGATAACTAACTCTGAAACTGCCCAACCGACGTCCATTAATTTTTACAAAAACAATGAATTTTTAATAGCGAAAATGGCCCACTAAAAAACCTGAAGTTAACGATGGGATTAAAGTTCATTGTGCCCCCCCACCTCCCACCTCTGAGCTCAGGCCTGATTAGAGCATCCTGTTCTAATCCAGAGTAGCAGCAAGTTAATTACGTAATTATAACTTTAATTCTGATTTCCCCCCACCCCACCCCTTCTTCCTTTAAAAACAGCAAGGAGAAAAGGCCTGTGTTTCTCTCTCTCTCTCTCTCTCTCTCTTTCTCTCGCTGTACAAGCAACCAAACAGTTTATTTCTCTCTCAATGGCAGCTTCACACCAGATGGGGATGAAGCAGTGTTTAGAAAATATCGCATTTGAACCCAAGAGACGGCTGATTAATCAGCTCTGCAGGAAATGCCTATTTAAGTGGGCTGCGTTTGTTTGGCCAGGAAGATAAAAACGATTTCTGTCGCAATTTTCAGTTGACGGTTCCTTGTTTTTTTATATATATATATATGTATATATGCATATTCTTTCTAGCCAGGTTCCACCTAAGTTAAGTTGTTCTACAGCCCTAGGTGGAACCTGGCTAGAAAGAATATGCACATAAAAGCCTACGAAAAAGGAAAAAAAGACACACACACACACACTTTTATTTCCTTCCCAAGTTATTTTTATGAAAAGTTCCTTTAGAAAGAGAAAAAGTACAAAAGAAAAGAGAAGGCTTCAAAGGGCAAGAAAAAAAGTGAAAGAAAAATTAAGAAAAGAAAAAAAAAACCAAAACAGGGAGTCCTCCTTGACTTACAACAGACCATTCGAAAGTTACAACGGCGCTTATGACCGTTTTTCCACACTTATAACCGTTGCACCCTAGTCAAAATGTAGAGGCAGCTGACTTACATTTATGATGGCTGCCGTGTGATCTTGCGACCTTCAACGGGGAAAGCCAGATTCACTTCGCAGCCGCGTGACGTCACAACTGCGGTGGTTCACTTAACGATGGTGGCGGAAAAGGTCGTGAAGTGGGGCAAAAACCCGTTCAACAACTGTCTCCCTTTAGGAACAGAAATTTTGGGCTCCCGTTGCGGTCGCAAGTCGAGGACTGCCCGTACAATGAGATGGCAATCTTCTTTACGACAATTATGGATTTGCCTCTCACTCGGTCGGTGGTATAATTCTTTCTTTTCTTTCTTTCTTTCTTTCTTTTCTTCCACAGGCAATAATCCATCCTGCTTAATCATCAAAACCATAAATCTTTTTTTTTCCCTCCCTTTGTTCCATGCAAAAAGTCCGTTAAGGGGTTTCCAGTTTCATTCCACATTTTTTTTTCTCTCCTCTCTTAAAAGAATAAAAGCATTTTTACACCGCATGGTGGGGGGAAAGCTTCTGTGCTAAGATCAGCTACATCAGAGCAATAAATACTCCAAAACAAAATGTGAACTTTGGTACGGAGGGATCAAATAAGATTCTCCATCTAGAGTTCTCCACTGGAGGAGGGGGGGAAAAATTGATTTTTTTTGGTTTTGTTTTTTGCTTCCTTAAATCTGGGTCAAGACTCAGAACACCTTCAAGCAAAAAACGTTCCACCTTTGAAACTTCCCACCTGGCATCCGTGCAGACGGAAAGATTGCGGGCATTTTAAAACCGGTTTGTCTATTGACCCCATGAATAAAACTATTTTTTAAGATGGGCTTCGAACAGACGCCAGTGAATAATGGAAACAAGGCCTGGCAATATTCGTGGATAAATGGAGGACTTAGTTACGACAAGCTGAAGTGCAGGTTCAGTTCGTTTAGTGACCGTTCAAAGTTACAAGCGGATCACGTGGCCTTTAAGCGAGTCTACCTTTTCCAATTAAGCTTGCTTGCCAGGATCCAGCTGGGAAGGTCATGAATGGAGACCGAGTGATCCCAGGATGATCCCAAGCACATTTTAAAGACACGTTGTGATTTGTGATCGCGTGGGGTCATTCTGCTAAAAGTGCAAACAAACGGGCTGCAAGTCGGGTTCTTCAGTGCCGTTGGAGCGGTCACTAAACGAACGGTTGTTAAGTCGAGGACTGAGCCATAGCAGGGCCATTTTGAAAACAACGTGGCTTGTGCCAAGGGGGGGGGGGGTGTCTGCTTGTTCCACGACTTGAGGGGTACTGTTTGAAGTCCAAAATGACCTTTCTGTCAAACGTTGGCTGCTGTTAATGCGTTTCCCGCACTAGTCAAGGAGAGCTTTGATCTTCCCTATCGAATTAAACTGCACAAACCTTTTGTCCGATTCGTTGAATGGGCTTTGGCGGTAGTGTAAAACCCCGTATACAGTCAAGGCGATGGTTTTCCCAGTTGCAATGGACGGCTGCGAAAGTTGGACCATAAGGAAGGCTGAGCACCAAAGAATTGGGGCCTTTGAACTCTGGTGCTGGAGAAGACTCCTGCGAGTCCCTTGGACTGCAAGGCCATCCAACCGGTCACTCCTAGAGGAGATCAACCCTGACTGCTCTTTAGAAGGCCAGATCCTGAAGAGGAAACTCAAATCCTTTGGCCACCTAATGAGAAGGAAGGAGAAGAGCCTGATGGTGGGAACGATGGAGGGCAAAAGAAGAAGAAGGGGACGGCAGAGAAGGAGGTGGCTGGATGGAGTCACTGAAACAGACGGCCTGAGCTTCAATGGACTCCGGAGGATGGTAGAGGACAGGAAGGCCTGGAGGAACGTGGTCCATGGGGTTGCGATGGGTCGGACACGACTAACAACAAAGCCCCGTATTTCTAAAACACACTTTCCAACGGGGGTGGGGGGTGGATGGGGTTGGAAACCTCTCTCATCCTTAACCGGTAGGAGATGGAACGGGCTGTGTGGATGCAGAGACCTTTTTGGCCTAAGGTAGGAATATTATTCTCACTCTGTAAGAGGAAACATAAAAGGAATGAGCTGCCCAGCTGAGATACAAAAACACATAGCACAGGAACATGTTTTTTTTAAAAAAGGCATTTCAGAAACCGGAGGTGAGAAGTAATGACAAAAAAGCCGGTCGCTCCTATCAAGCTCGGTACACAGTATCTCAAATATATGTGTGTGTGTGTTTTCTCTCTCAAGGGGACTCTAAACCTGTAAAACTTATCCTGGGCTTTTCAGCACTTGAGAAACATCAATTAAGGCACATGTTAGTCATCCCGCAAGCCCAGGCAGAGCACAGACCTCGAAGTTGTACAAATTGGAAAAAAATAATATAGCCTGATTGAGCTACTAAGGGCAAACTGGACAACGGTTATGCACATTCAGGACACGGTCACCTCTGCCCTCGAACTTGGGAGGCTTCTACACAACTGGAACAGGGAGTAATAGGGCGGGAAGGGACCTTGGAGGTCTTCTAGTCCAACCCCCTGCACGAGCAGGAAACCCTACCTAGACCATTTCAATGGAGCAATCAGAATACAGCTGGAAGGGACCTGGGAGGTCTTCTAGTCCAACCCCCTGCTCAAGCAGGAGACCTCATACCATTCTGGACTCTGAATGGTCATGCAATCTCTTCTTGAAGACCTCCCAGTGACTATCAACGGCAGGGATTCCCTTAACAACCGTGGCAAGGAAGGTCGTAAAATGGAATCGTCCTGCTTAGCAACAGACATCTTGGGCTCAATCGTGGTTGCACATCGAGGGGCCCTGCTTGCAGAAGCCAAACCATAAGTCCATGGGAGAAAAAAGAATACTGGTAGCTCTTGACGTACATTCATTTAGTGACCGTTCAATGTTACGACGGAACTGGAAAATGTGACTTACAAGCAATACTTCCACTTACGTTGCAGCCATGGTCATGTGATGGAAATTCGGAGGCTTGGCAACTGGCATGTCTTTATGACGGTTGCAGTGATTCCAAAATTATGTGACCTGGAAACTTTCAAGAAGAGACTGGACTGCCCTCTGTCAGAAATGGCGTAGGTAGGGTCTCCTGCTTGGGAGGGCCAGGGGGCGGCGGGGGGGGTTGGACTAGATGACCTGCGAGGTCCCTTCCGACTCTGTTTAATCTGACAAGCAGCGTCAAAGAGGGAAGCCGGATTCACTTCAGAACCGTGTGGCTAACTTAACGACCGTGGCAAGAAAGGTCGTAAAATGGGGCCTAGAACTCACTTAACAACTGTCTTGCTTAACAGTGGAAATTTGGGGCTCAACTGTGGCCGGAGGTCAAGGACCACCTGTAACCTATACTTCCCATTATTGCAGTTCCTGATAAGTTGTGTCTTTTTACCGTCTTGCAATCAAAAAAAAAAAAAAAAAACCAGCTCTTTTATCACCCATCATAGCAACCCCATCAATAGCCAACAATTTCCCTTCTCCAGAGGCTCTTTGGATTCATCAATACTGTTAGAACTTCGGGCTTGAACCGTCTCGGGGAGCCTGCAAAGTCTTTTATCTCCGATCTGCATTACAGGATGTTCTAGATTTATATTCGGGGTGCTTAAATTTTTATTTTCAGGGATGCGAGAGAGGAATAACGTGTGCGTTAACCACAAGTCTTAAAGCTGCCAAGTTTGAAGACCCCTGCTTTCAAGAATCGAGGCTGTCTTATCAATGCCAATCCTGGCGTTTTCAAAAACTAGCAACGGCGGCGCTTAACATGCAGTCGCGTAATTTCTCATCGCCTTACAGGTAACCAGTTCTTCAGCATCAACACCCAGGTGTGATTCATGCAAACCCTGACAACAACCAGCCCACTTCCAAATATAAAAAGGAGCCTGACGGATGAAAACTTACCCGCCGAAGCTAAAGGCTTGACAAGCATTATTCCCAGCTTCGCAAACTTTTCCCACCCGCGCGCCCACTCGGTTTGACTATCGAGACTATAATTCTGCTCTTTTGATTAGTAGAAGATTAAAAAAAGCTACCTGGTTCAAAATTCTACAAGGGTTTTCAGATAGATAGATAGATAGATAGATAGATAGATAGATAGATAGATAGATAGATAGATAGATAGATAGATAGATAGATAGATAGATAGATAGATAGATAGGATGGATGGACGGACCAAGGTGAAGGGAGGGAGGGAGGGAGGGAGAGGATGGAAGGAAGGAAGGAACTGGCAAGCCAAAGCATTAGAGAAATAGCGAGCACAAATTTATATCCATTTATGAAAAGCTAAAAACCAAACTCTAGATATGAATGTCCTTTCTTCTTTCATGAGTATTTTAGTCAACATGGGCTTCAAAGCAGAAGAACTGAATCACTTCTGCTTAATTCTACCAAGCTGTGATAAATCTCTCTCTAGGTTGTTTTCCTTCATCATCATCGTCATCATCAGACAGGAAATTACTCCGTAAGAAGCAGCACCCAACAGTATAGGTAGCCTTTGACTTTTAACCGTTCGTTTAGGGACCGTTCGAAGTTACAACGGCACTGGAAAAAAAAAAAAAGGTGACTTGGGACCATTTTTTCACACTTATGACCATTGCAGCATATGATCAAAATTTGGACGCTTACCAACTGGTTCACATTTATGACGGTCACTGCATCCCGGGGTCATGTGATCCCCTTTTGCGACCTTCTGACAAGCAAAATCCATGGGGAAGTTGGACTCACTTCACAGTCAAGGCAACGGCAGTGATTCACTTAACAACGGTGGCTAGAAAAAGGTCGTAACATGGGGAAAAACTCACTTACCAACCATCTTGCTTAGCAACCGAAATTTTGAGCTCTCAATTGTGGTTGTAAGCCGAGGACTACCTGTACCAGAAAACTTTCTACTGGTATTCCTCAGTTAATAATAGCAATAGCACTGAAGACTTATATACCGCTTTATAATGCTTTACGCCACTCTCTAAGCGGTGAACAGTCAGCCTATGCCCCCACCCCCATCCCAAATCATCTGGGTCCTTTTACCGACCTCGCAAGGACAGAAGGCTGAGTCAACCTTGAGCCGGGTCAAGATCGAACGCCTGGCGGTGGGCAGAGTTGGACAGCAATGCTGCATTCTAACCACCAGGGCTCCTAATATCCAGGAGCAAAATTCCCACCACTATCTAATGCAGTTGTGTAGAGTGGCGCCACGTAATCACATCGCTTAGTGGCAGCCCACGTTACTATTGTTAACTGAATCACACCGTTCATCAGGCGATGACTCACCAGGATCTAAGCAATTCCTGGCTTGGTCCCTCTCAGTCCCACTCCTTCAACTGCCCCCATTTGCCCATCTCCCCCATAGCTCTGCCCTTTTGGCTGCCCTACACAGTGGCATACCTTGGTGGCACTGACAGTGGCGGGCGGAGGGGGGGCTAACGCAGAGGCCTGGGGCCTTCAGAAGTTTCAGCCGGCTGCTGCCACCTGTCAGAAGGTCACAAAAGAGGATTACATGACCTCGGGAGATTGCAACCGTCATAAATACGAACCAGTTGCCAAGCATCTGAATTTGGATCACGTGGCCATGGGGTTGATGCAGCGGTCGTAAGTGTGAAAAACAGTCCCAAGCCGCTTTTTTCAGCGCCCTTGTAACTTCAAGCAGTCACTAAATGAACTGCTGTTAAGTCACTAATTAATATTGTTGGCCAATTCCCCTGGCATTATGTGCAAATCTAGTCCTAAACCAATCAAATAATATTTCCCCCAAAAAATCCCATTGGAAAAAACTTCTGGATGAGGAGGAACCTGGTGCCTGTCCTCCTGGAAAACCAGACAGGAATAATAATAATAAAAAAAACCAAGATAATTTGACTTTATTGGAAGGGAACCTTAACAGAATCTTCTAAGTCTGAAGGGACCAACTTTTATTGACTTGATCCATTAGGGTGGGTCTTCCCTAGATTTCTTTTTCTGACCGTTAAGCAGACTGTGAGCTCCTGCCTCTTTTATCTATCTATTTCCCAGGCAGCCTCTCCTCTCTTCTTGTCTCTCCCCAAGGTCATTCATACATTCCACTGTACTTCTGTATACAATCACATAAAATAGACGCCGATTATAAGGCAGAGAAATCTTCAGCTTTGTCTACCAAAATGATTCCATTCCTCAAAGGAATCGGTCACACTATCAGCCGCCCTGGGAATTTTCAAATTGTAATTAACATTTTAAAACCATTAGCATTATCTATTAAGTATCTCAGTTGTTTGTTTTTTTTTACACACGCAGCTCTTTGGGCATGCCACGGTTAAAAGGTTTCAAAGTATTTCTTTCCCGTGAACTAATGTAATGAATTGCCTGGGTTTTAAAGTGTTTACAAGCAGTTTAATAATAATTTCGAGGTGATGCTTTGATTTAAAAAAAAAAAAAGAAAAGAAACAAGTACTTTAGCTGTATTAAGCATGCTTTGCTCGTTCAGAGTTTTAGTACAAATAGTTCCGGATGATAGAAAGGTATTTTTGAGAAATTTATACAGTGCAGGAAATTAAGATAGCAATTTTTTTTGGTATTCGTTTGTTTGATTTACTAAACAGAAGTCAGATAAATGTGGTAAATTAGATTGCAATCTATTTGGGACACTACTTGTGATTCGGTGAAGAGCAATTAATTAGGCTGCTACTGCCCAGAATTTCTCTCGTTTTCTTAAATATCAATTTCTGTATCTGGTAATGGTGAATCCTTTAAGTTAATTATGCAAAGCACGACAAACGAGTTTTCCTTGGTCCAAACTGAATCAACTATCGACCGCATATTCTTATATTTTAATAATTTGTAAGATGGGGAGATATGTCTATATCCACATTTTGCATAATTTCATCAACTCAAATCTTTCCTTGTCAGATATTACCTCGAATAGTTTAGCCTTTCTGCAATATGAAACAAGCTTTTTACAGGTAGTCTTCGACTTACGACCACAACCGAGCCCAAACTTTGTGCCGTTAAGTGAGTTTTACCCCGTTTTACGACCTTTCTTCCACAGTTGTTAAGGGAATCTGGCTTCCCCGTGCAGTTTGTCAGAAAGTCGCAAAAGGGGGTCGCGTGACCCCGGGACACTGCGACCGTTGTAACTGTGAGTCGGTTGCAAATCATCTCAATTTCGAGCACCTGATCATGGGGATGTGGCAATGGTCGTAAGTGTGAAAAATGTCACGTTTTCCAGGGATGTTATAACTTTGAATGGTCACTAAGCGACCCGTTGTAAGTGGAGGACTACCTGTACATAAAGACGAATAAAGCTTCTCTCTTACAATGGTGGAAAGTAGCAGCAAACAGGTTCTGCGTGGGCCGAAGCCCTGGGCGCCCATTGAAGCAGCTGTATCAACCTGGCATAAGACACGGCTGCTTTAATGATCCGAAAAGTCCAAACACCATAGCCAAGCTGACAGCCTTACTCAAATGGCAAAGACCCCATTCCCTAAAAAGAGCACATTTTCATTTTATTAAAAAAAAAACACTTCCCTTCTCCAAAAGCTATTTATGATTTGAACGGGGCAAAGCTTTTCTGCAAAGCTTGCGAACCAGGTAAAAAAAGATGGATGGCGGGTGGGTCAGCTAACCATGGCATTCCACCGTGGAGATCTTTCTGTCAGTGATTTGACATTTGGGGGCTGGCAACAGCATCAGAGTTCAGGGCTTTTTCGGCGGTATCCATTCCGTATTTGGGAAAGGACTCAAATCAGATAATGGCGAGAAATGCTCTTCCAAGTGCGTGCGAGGGCTTCTTCCAACAAGCGTGCATCAAATATCAAGCATCAAGCAGAGAGAGAAAGAGAGAGTTAAAAGAAAAAAGTTGTCGCTTTTAAATTAAAATCTCCATAGGTTTCAGTACGGCTGTGCGCTGCTTTGGATTGAATTCCAAAAAGGGGGTTTTGAAGGCAAAGTAACCCTTTAAAGCAGCCACATCTTTTCCCGCAGCTGTCCCTCTGCACCTGCCCTTATGATCCTGGGAAAACACATTTCTTTCTCCAACTGAGCACAAGGCAACTGTTTAGTTCTAAATATCTACTTCTGTTATCAAACGCTGTCAAAAGCCAGTCAAATCCTCAGCCCTCTAAAGTAGTTTTAGTTACCATTACGGTTTCTAGAAGAAAGTCAGCCTGCGTTCTCCCTTAGCTTTAGGAAAAGGTTCCCCTCGCACATATGTGCTACTCGTTCCCGACTCTAGGGGGGGCGGTGCTCATCTCTGTTTCAAAGCCGAAGAGCCAGCGCTGTCCTGTGGTCATGTGGCCGGCACGACTCAACGCCACGAAACACAGCAATAAACACTTTCAAATCAGTATGATATTCAATAAAAAAAAAATTCTACTCAACAGGCAAGGTTAGTCACGTGACATCTAAACTATCCCTTGGCATCCAAGCACAGTATATTATTTTTCCATCTTAGACCCTGATACAGCGAGTCCTTGTCTTATGACCTCAGTCGACCCCCAAAATTTCTGTTGCTAAACGAGACATTTTTCAAGTGAGGTTTGCCCCATTTTGCAACCTTTTTGCCACCGTGGTTAAGTGAATCGCACCATCCCCAAATACTTCACCATCCTAACAAACGGGCAGCTTAGGATCAGAGATTTAACTCCTAAAATCTACCTCGGTATTTCTTCCGCCTGGAGCCCGCTTGGCCACACTGTGAAAGATGGGAGAAAATGCTGGATCAAAACGAGGGATCTCTCTCTCTCAAAAAAAAAGTCCAAACGGCCCATAAGAACACCACAACGCTCGTCTTTCAAGAATTCACACAATTCAGCCTGCTCGAAAATAAGCGCCCCACCTTATATGCACATTACAGAAAAGAAGGCACAACAAAAACGGCATTTTAGGGTGGAAAAATCCCTTGTAAAAAAAAAAAAAAAATGCAGTGGACGGTTGAAGAAGGGGTGCAGAAAATGCCAATAGCTGCAGTTAAAGCTTTTCCTTTTTTGGGGGGTGGGGGGTGAAAAGATGACAGCAAAGTCCTGCTTTAAATCAGGGGTCTCCAACCTTGGCAACTTTACAGCTTGTGGACTTCAACTCCCCATTTGGACAAGCCCAAGTTTACTGACAGCTTATATCCATCTGGCTCTACGGGAAAAAAACACATTGTTGAGCGGTTTTCTAAACCATTATATTTGCGATTCACTTAAGAACTATAGCAAGAAAGGTCGTAAAACGGGGCAAAACTCAGTTAACAAATGTCTCACTCACCAATAGAAATGTTGGGCTCAATTGTGGTGGTAATTACATCTATAGAATTGACTACAGTATATAGAATACTGATAGAATATCGTAATTAGATTAATTGATAGATGATGGATGGATAAGAGAGACAGATGATAGGAATAGATAGAATAGATGTGTAGGTAGGTAGGTAGATGGATGGATTTGGACGGATGAATGGATGGATACCAATGGATGGATGGACAGATGAATGGATAGAGACAGACAGACTTGATCAAAGTGTAGTAGTTACAGATATATCGTCCACAACTTACGACAATTGTGACCAGAGCTTTCAATGTGGTTGTTAAGCGAGTTGTGGTGAGTTTGTCGCAGTCATTAAGTGAATCTGGCTTCCCCCATTGACTTGGGCTTGTGGGACACCCTCTGGGAAGTGTCACAAATGGCAGCCTGGGTAAACACAGGCTGGTTTCTGATCACGTGACCGCAAGGACGCTATGATGGTCATAAGTGGGAGGACTTTTGTTCAGTGCCTCTTAACTTCGGTCGCTGAACGAACGGTCCTAAGTCGAGGGCTACCACCTGCACAGTATACAGCTAGCCTGGCCAACTTGATTTCATAAAGTCCAGAGGTTATTAAAGTTGACGTTTTGTAAGTGAACCAGCGTAGCATAAACCGCTAGTGAAAACTTGGCCTTTGCACGGTCATTAAAAGAGAAACGACTCCTTGTGTACTTTTGACATCTTATGATTAAGTAGTAAACACTTGGTTATATTCCTCCAGAACAAGAACACTCATAAATAAGAACTTCTCACTACAATTACGACAAATATTTATCACAGGTAGAGAAAACCCAGTGGCCGATGTCTAGGACACCCCGAGTTTCTGCAAAGACGGTGTAGCCCGTTTTTAAGAATGTGTCATAAACCCCGTTTCATTTAGCCACGGAAAGATAATGCCGTACCAAGGATATGATGTTCTCTCTCACTCCTTCAAAGGAGCAGAACTTGAAATATGGCAGGTACAGGAGGAGGAAAAAAAATAATAATAATGAGAACATAGCATGCCCAGAGGGTACTCGAGAAATAAAGTTCATAAGGAATATATTTTATTCTCTCTTATTTTGTAAGTGTAATACCATCCTTCAAATTCATTTTACTACCGGTGCTTACAGCTGCTAGGAATGTGGGGTGGGGGGGGGGGGGAGGAGGAGGAGGAGATGGCCGTTAGCGTGAGAGAGATATTCCTCCTAAACTTCAGGAATACAGCTAGTCCTCGACTTACAACAGTCCATTTAGTGACAGTTCAAAATCACAACGGCCCTGAAAAAGGTGACTTATGACCGTTTCTTAAACTTACAACTGTGGCCTCATCTCGGTGGTCACATGATCAAAATTCAGAGGCTTGTCAACGGGCTTGCATTTATGACGGTCGCAGCGGCCCAGGGTCATG
Source organism: Pantherophis vulpinus (assembly GCA_037215915.1). NCBI lineage: Eukaryota > Metazoa > Chordata > Lepidosauria > Squamata > Colubridae > Pantherophis > Pantherophis vulpinus. The sequence goes on along the minus strand of JAXLNS010000009.1, from coordinate 32,375,055 downwards.
TGATCAATCCCCTTCTGACCAGCAAAGTCAATGGGGAAACTGAGGCAAGAAAGGTCGTATAATGGGGCAAAATTCACTTAGCACGTCTCGCTTAGCCACGGGAATTTGAGGCTCAGCTGGGGTTTTTAAGTCAAGGACTACCTACACTGCGAGCGAGAAAACTACACGGATGTAGCCCAGGAAATCAGGAAGGCTGACTCCATTTTTACCGCACCACGAAATGATGTTGCAATGGGGGGGGGGGGGGAGGAGAGGAGAAAGGCAACCGAGCATCTATCTAAAAACTTGGAAGGAATTAAATCTACCACCGTCCACATACCCTGTTTCAGCAATATTATCCCAGAAGACGTCATTCTTACTGTGAGATGCACATCCTGAAACCTGATAGAGAGCCAGTCGTGTGGACAGTCAGAAATAATGAACTAAAGGCATCAAAGTGGCAACTCAAAATTTATTTTTTTAAAAAAACGTTACATTTGCTGGATATGCAGAGAGGATTTTTCTCAGGCACCAGGAGTCTCAATGCTGGGGAAGGTTCTAAACGGTCTTCCCTATCCTATCATTTTAATCTCCTAATACTCATCTGTACATTATTCACGAATGTATAGCGTAGGAGTTGGGACCCCTGAGGCAGCGTCACGCAAGCTACCATTCGTGTTAGGTAGAATTTGCACTTGGGGCTATTCTATTTACTGCAAAAGTTGATGGCGGGTATTAAAAGTAGTATCATTTTTTTTCCGGCCCTGGCCAAGATCAGAAATAAGACAATATTTTTCACGAAGTGATGCAAATGCCCGAAAAACTGCAACAGAAAGGAAATAATAACATATGGCGCATTATATACACACACACACACACTGATTTTTAATCTCAGCAATAAGCACCGCCAAGTTGTTACAATGGCTCTATTATTACATCCCTCGGGTTGAAGTTTGGACCCATCTCGCCACTAAAGTCATCTTGCATTTTATCACGTTTGAATTTGGGATGCAACCAGAGAGCAACTCCTGTGATAATTGGCGACTCGGCAAATGATGTCCGTGGATTCGTGTCGTCAGATAGAGGAGGAACACCGAACTGTTCCACAGCTGAATAAACCCCGAACATTTAACCCCTTAAAAGGTCTGCTTTACCAACTTCTTTTTTTTATAAAGCCATTAAGTGAGCAGTCAAATATACTACCTCGATCTGTATTTCTTTTTTAAAGGAATCTCCTAATATTTCCATTACAGATATCTCCAACAGTACATCACTACCCCCTTGTGGATATGAGCTAAAAGCTGTTGATTCCGAATTTCAAAAACTATATTCTTTGGGGGCAATTCTCACCAGGAGTGTTCAGGATTTACCTGTTTCACTCACAAACAGTGATGATTTATCTGTCTACCTTCATCCAAAGACCAACTGAACTCTCACCAGACTTCGTTTACATGGAAGTTTCATATGTTTGGAAGAATGCAACAAAAATGCCTCGGTTTATGTAACGTTGTCCTAAAACGTAACATTGCCCTATAAAAACGTAGGGCTCTGTTTATTGACTGCGCCGAGTAAGTAATGAATACGTCATTTTAACAGGAAGCCTTTCCATTCCTATCAAAACTCATCTCAAATCATCTAAAATGGACGCAGGACCAAACTGAAGAGAGAGATGTGAATTAGAGCCCACAACTTCATTTTATAAAGGTTCCCCCCCCCCCTCCAGCGCTGGCATTCTCTTCAGTGAAACGACACTTCTCAGGGTTTTTTTAAAAAAAGAGTTGTTTTTTTCCAATATCCAAAACAGACAGACTTCAAATCCACCATCAATTTTGACTTTCATAGTCCATCTTTTTTTTTTTTTCTTTGCATTTGATGCCCCATCGGCTATCTTGACCTTCTGGCCCCATCATATCCAGCAGAAATAGAGGCCAGGAGATTGTGGTGATGGCTACGATGTCCCTACCGTATTGTTTCCATTACCTTTTTCCAGGCCCTGGTTATTTTCAGTTCCAGCTACCAGCCTCTCTCAACTGCTCTAAAAATGACTCGGGTCAGAACATCTCCTGGACGGGAAAGAGCGGAGCCTCCTTCAGCAACCCACGGTGCAAATGTTTTGTAGGACAGCGGCGGCAACTCATGCAAACACGTTCAGGGAGATGTTATAAATACACAAGCGTTGCCCCGTAGGTGAGACGAAAGGAGGCACGCAAGGACAAATACAAGCCTTGGATTAAGCCCATCTACGACAACGAACTTCTACTGGGGTGGTTGGGGGTTTTTTTTGCCCCATTAGTAAGGACACCTATTTAACTTTGGAGATGGAAATATTGCTCCGTGGGGCAACTTCTGCGTACCAACGGAAAAGCACAGGAAGACGAATTTTTCACCATTTTTTTTTTTTTTTTAAATTTCAGAAACGAAGCATACGTCACCTTCCAGGCTCTTTCGGACAGAATCTAGTACGGGCCGCATGAAAAAGAGGCAGGATTGGCTAACCGCCTTTGTGAAGTTTCTCTGATGAGCAGCATCACGTGTGAAATTGCCTTACGCCAAGCTAGTCCTTCAACTCATCTCTATGTTCTCGCCCTGGCGAAGAAATACCCAGTCTTCTGCCTCCTTGAAACCTGCAAAGGCTTTCCCGAAATCTCTAGTAGCCGAAGGGATTCTTAACAGGTTTGCAGATGGCAGGAACTCAATCCAGGGCCATCAAATGCCCGTTTTAAAAGCTACACCTACAATGGCAGCTCTCACCCTTTTCCTTCCTTCCACCACCACCCCTCGCCTCTGAAGCCCCTGAAGAAGCTGACCCTCCACGCTTACAGTGTGCACAGATAGCTTCGGGAAATAGGTTCGACCCTCCACGTAAGATGTGGCAAAGACCACCACTACCTTGCCAAAAAGTGAGGTGCGCAACTAGAGGCTACCTACGGTTCAGCAGCATTTAGGCCACACCGGCAAGGATTGTTGGCATGTGTGTGGGAGAACCAACACCGCGGCGGCTGGCTGGCTCTCGGGGTGGCTGGGAAATGGAGGCGCCATCAACCGTGACCGTATATTGGTCCTCTCTCAACTATTTACAGCCGGAAACAAGAGGCAGCCATAAAACCGAAGGGGTCGGTCCCTGTTCTCTTTAGGCTTATGCTCTATGGACAGGGAGGCGGGGGAGGGAAGGAAGGAAGGCGTTAAATGGAAAGCACTGAATGTAGGCCAGTCATGATCCCAAAATCCTGTCTGGGTAGCGTTATACATATATATGCATGTGGGTGTATGTATACGTGTGTCTGGATGGATAGATGGATGGATGCAGAGAAAGAGATGACAAGATACAAATAGGATATAAGAACAGATTAGATGGATATAGATTGATAGATAGATAGATAGATAGATAGATAGATAGATAGATAGATAGATAGATAGATAGATAGATAGATAGATAGATAGATAGATAGATCATGGTAGATTATAGATGGATGGATGGATGGATGATAGAAGATAGATAGGTTAGGTAGGTAGATGATACACACAGACAGAGAAAAATGAATGGATGGATAGATGATACTGAGATTTATAGATTATAGATATGGACAAATCAACACACACATATCTATACACACATCTACATCTACATCCATATATACTCATGTATGCATGTATCTCTAAAACACGCACAAGGCTGCATCAATGTGAATCTTTTCCCCTTCTCCATCTAGGAAGGCACGTCCAACCCCGGCTTATTCCTGCACAGCTCAGGCTTGACAGGAAAGCACCAAGCGCCACCGACCCCAAAAGAGGCTCAGAGGGATTTTTTTTTTTTAAAAATCAAGAAGGGACCGTTTCCATCCCACTTTGGCTGGCCATTCTCTTCCCAGCTCCAGCAGGCGCAGCGCCAGCCGGTAGTTTCCCTTCCCCCCCCTCCTCCTCCTCCTCCGCCTCGCTTCCTTCTGAGCCCCCCTCCCCGAAAATCCCTTCCCCCATCTTCTTCCCACCAGGAAGTGCCCTGCTTTCCCTCCTCCTCCTCCCTCCCCCCCACCCCGCCCCTCCACATGCAGACCCCCCTCCTCAACCTCGGGGGTGGGGGAGGGGAGGGGGTGTTTCCCATTCCTCCTTTTTCCCCCCTCCCTCCCTCCCTCCCTTCCTCCATCCTCGGGTGACCCCTGCAGGCGGCATCCCACCCTCTCCTCGGCCAAGCCAGGGGGAAAGGGCACTTTGGGGGAGGGGGGGTTGATGGGAGGGGGCTGCCCCTCGCCCTTTGGCTGGGGGGGGGTTTCCAGAGAGGGACCCCTTCAAATATCCACCACCAGTCAACCCGGGAGGACTTTCTGGGCGGGTGGGGGGGGGGGTTTGGAAGAGGAGGAAGGAGGGTCTCTCGGTCGCCAGGCAACGACGCCGGGCCGCCGCCCCCCCCCGCGAGGGGGGAAAAGGAGGAGGGGCCTCTCGTCGGCCCCGCCCCCTCCCCAGGAGGGCGCCCGCGCCCCGCCCCTCCCAACTTTCGGGGTCCCGAGGCCTCATAGATTCCCCCCCCCTCACTCACCCCCCCTCCCTCCCCTTCCCCCCTCCCCCGCGAGGAACGAGAAGGGCGGGAAGGCGAGGAGGAGAAAGGAGGAGGAGGAGGCAATTCCGGAGGGGCCGCGCATGCGCGTTCCCGCCGGTTTCCCCTCACAGCCCTTCCAGTCAGTCAGTCGGTCGGTTGGTTCTCCCCCCGCCCCTCCCCCCCACCACCACCTCAGAAGGCGGCCCCGGCCGGCTCTCCCCGCTCACCTTCCGGCTTGTTTTCGGCGGCCATTTCCCCTCCGCGCGCCACATCCTCCTCCGCCGCCTCCTCCTCGCGACCAGGATCCAGGCAGGCGCGCGCGCTGCTCCCGCCGCCGCCGCCGCCGCTGCCGCTGCTGTCGCCGCCTCTCCCGCTGGCCCCGCCCCTTCCTCTCCTCCGTTTCCGGTTCCGCTCCCGCCTTCCCCCCCTCCCCGGCCGGGCCCGTAACCGGCTTTTCTTCCCTCTTCTGTGGCTTCGGGCGGCCGTTGCTTCCCTCCGGGAGGTTTGCCTTCTTGCCGGTTTCCGCCGCCTTTTTTTTCCGGCCTTCTTTCTCGTCCTCCCTCACGCTCCTTCACACACGCCCGCGGTTGCCATTGGACGCTCGGCGGGATGGGCGTCGAGGTGAGCCAACCGGCGCTGGGAGGAGGCGGGCGCGAGGAGAGGATGGGCTTTGACTGGCAAGCACGCCGGCTTATGGACGGGTGGACTTGACAGGTGGGCGGGGCCAACCAAGAGGGGAGGCGTATCGGAAGCGCCAGGGTAGCTAGGATGAAAGGAGGAGGGGGGAACGGGGGAGGAGGAGGGGGAGGCGCTCCTTAGTGCTGAGCGAGGGACAGTAGCGAATCGGAGGTCGCGGAGGGAGACCGATGGCGCGATGGCAGCCGCGGCGGCCAATAGGCGGCTGGAGAGGCTCTGAAAGGCGGGAAGAAGTCAGTGACGCAAATAGCGGGGAGCACCGGTAGCGCGGCTCAGAAGGGGGGGGGTGTTAGAAAGGAGAGCGCGAGCGCTCAGAGGGGCAGGGCGAAAAAACCCAAAGGGCGATTTCATTGGCTCGCCTGCCTTGACAGGCAGCCGCGCCCTCCTCGGCCCGCTAACCCTAAACAAAGCTCCTGATTGGCCCAGACGCGAGGGGAGCGGAGCTGCCACCTGGAAAGGGCCGGAGCGAATCGGCGGCGCTGATTGGCCAGCGCCTTCTTCTTTTTCCCCTCCCCCTCCCAGGAGGATCCCGCCTCCTGGAATGCGAGTCTCGTGGCGGCGGGCGGACATGCGTGTCATTGGAAGATTCCCCGGGATCCCGTCTTTTAATTGGAGGCTTCCGAGGAAGGGATCAGGGACGGTGCAATTCTTTCATTAGCAAGGCAGTGGGAATGCAACTTTGTCCATCTGATGCACGCATTCCATTGATTGCACGTGTGAACGCGTGACACGCATGCAGGTTTTCTCATTAACACCCTTGTTTCTCTACTATTATTATTATTTTTATTTACTTTATTCATTAAACATGAAACTCAGTCAACTGAACATTTAAAAATGCATTTAAAAATTATTATTTACTTTATTCATTAAACATGAAACTCGTTCAATGGAATTGTTATATTTATATTTATTTATTACTTTCAGGTCATGCCTTGATTGCAGCTCTTGATTGCATCCCTTAAGCCAGCAAACCCTGCAAGGATCAAAATTTATAAAAAAAAACGGCGCCTCTGATGAAGGATCCCGTGGGCGAGGGTGGTGGGATCTATTTTTTCAGCCAGGTTTGTCACGGACAGCTCAGGGGTTCTTGGATCAAAGCTCTCGGTTTGCTGGAATCAAGATATATTGCATCGGCAGCGTTCCCACCATCTATTAAGGAAAGGAGCTGATGGAAGGAAAAAAGGAATGAAATAGTCTGCTTTGCTGTTATTACTTAAAAAGCAAAATGTGAAAAAGTTGAATTTCCCCCCCTCCCCAAATAATCCCACTTTAGTGGAAGGGAAAATTTTTTAAGGTAGTCCTTGACTTGCAGCAGCTCATTTAGTGACGGTTGAAAGAAAGAAGGGAACCGGAAAAAAAGGGACGTGACTGTTTTTTTCACACTTACGACCACTGCAGCATCCCCAGGGTCACATGATTAAAATTCAGACGCTTAGTAATTGACTCCTATTTATGACGGTTGCAGTGTCTGCTTTATGGGATTCCCTTTTGCGACCTTCTGACGAGCAAAGCCAATGCATCCACTTAACAGCCATGTTACTAACTTAACAGCTGCAGTGATTCCCTTAAGGTCGTAAAACGGGACAAAGCTCGCTTAACAACTGTCTCGCTTAGCAGCAGAAATGTTGGCCTCTGCGTTGGTCGTAAATTGAGGTCTACCTACAATCTCCAAATGGGTGCATAGCGAGGAAATAATATGGAGCTAATTTTGGGTGACAAAAACGCCACCAGAAAACATTTTTCGAACCTAAAAGTATCTGGAATTTGGCCTTTTGTCACTTTGAATGGCATACGTCATTCTTCTCATCTGGATGTTTCTGTCCCCAAATTATCCAAAATCAAATTAGCACGAACTGAAGATTTTTTCCAACATTATCGTCCTATTTCCCCTGTTGCCTTTTTTCAGAAGATCACCGTAATTTGTTATCTGAAAGGTGGCTGAAGTTTCCCCCCCCTTCTAATGACATTTCCAATTCTTAATGAGTTTAGTTTTTGCAATAGTGATTGCATAAATACCGACTGATTGCAGTTGGGGCAATATATTGATCTTATAATTAGATCCTCTCCTTGTAATTCCCTCTTTGATAAACACAAATTTACCCTGGTTGCCTCTAACGGAATTAGTATCCCTAAAAGTTTGTGATTCAAACGGCTCCTTCTCTGACTTTAGCAAGTGCTGGAAAAACCATTCCGCACAACCCAAGTGTCATTATTACAATGCGGTTTCTCTAGCGACAACAACATATCCGGCTTAACTTCCTATAGACTTTTACTCATTCTTTTCTTCATCATCTTTGATTGATCCATTAAGCCTCCATAGCAATAGTTAAATTATCCATCTCCCAAACCTCCCAAGTTTATATAAGCCACATGGATAAAATGGACAGAATGGGGGAATTTGCACAATATAATTTGTACTTGGTAACGGCAGCATATCGTGTCCATCAGGGGATGTCACCTGTGAGTCTCCCAGAGTCAGTCTGAAGTCGGGAAGTTCCTACATCGAAAAGAAAGGAAGGGAGGGAGGGAGAGAGAAGGGAAGGGAGGAAGGAAGGGTGAGAGCGGAAGGAAGGAAGGAGAGGATGGAGAAAGGGATGGAGGAAGGAGAGGATAGAGAAAGGAAGGAAGGGAGAATTGAAAAAAGGAAGGAAGAGAGCAAGAGGAAGGAAGGAAGGAGAGGATGGAGAAAGGGAGGGACGGAGGAGAGTATGGAGAAAGGGAGGAAGGATTGAAAAGAGGAAGGAAGAGAGCGAGAGGAAGGAAAGAGGATGGAGAAAGGGAGGGAGGGAGGAGAGGATGGAGAAAGGAAGGAAGGATTGAAAAGAGGAAAGAAGAGAACGAGAGGAAGGAAGGAGAGGATGGAGAAAGAGAGGGAGGGAGGAGAGGATAGAGAAAGGGAGGGAGGAGAGGATGGAGAAAGGGAAGAAGGATTGAAAAGAGGAAAGAAGAGAACAAGAGGAAGGAAGGACAGGATGGAGAAAGGAAGGGAGGAAGTTAGGAAGGAAGAAGAGGATGGAGAAAAAGAGGAAGGAAGAGGCAAGAAAGAGAGAGAGAGAGAAGTATTAACACTTCACGAGATCTTGATTCTATCCCTCACTTGATGCAACCAAGAACTGCATTGGCTTTTTTGGTTGAAGTCCACATGCCTTCAAAGTGTCCAACGTTGGAGACCCTTGCTCTAAAAATCTGAGAACAGGTCGGAAGTCCCATGTTTTTGTCCTGCGGTAATTTTGAACAAACGGTCATAAATCAAGGACTCTCTGCCTTATCAAAACTTGATTCCGTAGCTCCTGGAGCTCATTCCCACCTGCCCGCAAGACCCCTCCTTCCTCCCGATCCGCGTGGTTTTTTTGGGGGGGGGAAGGCCACAACCTATCTCCTGTTTAGTAGCCGGGAAAAAAAAGATGTCCTCTTTACAGGAGATCCAAATTCACTTCTCGGAACGCTCTGTTCTGCTTGTCAACAATGCAGAGAGGGTTGATGTTCTCCAGCCGCTAAGATGGAACATCAATTATTTACCGAAGGAAGGCAGCTAAATCTTAAATATTTCAGCCTGAGAATTGTGCTGGAAGAGGAACGGCAGAATTCATGTTCCGGGTCTGTCTTGTCTCTGTTACTTGCTTGATGTGCTCCACCAGACATTGGTGGATCATGTTGAGATATGATCTTCTCCACGGTCTACATCATAGCCTAATTCCAGATCAATTAATCAGCGGAAGGGCTTGTCCCCTCTTGTTGTGGATGCTCCATCGTTGGAAGTCTTCAAGAAGAGACTGGACAGCCATTTGTCTGGAATTGTATACGGCCTCCTGCCTTCACCTGGGGGTTGGACTAGAAGACCTCCAAGGTCCCTTCCAACCCTATTGGAAGACGGCTAAGAGGAATATGGATGGAGAGAAAGAGATGGAGAGAAACACAGCAAGAAGGGAAGGGGGGAAAAGGAAGGACAAAAGGAGGGAAGGGGAAGGAAGGAAGGAAGGAAAAGGAGAGAAGGAAAAGGGAGGGAGGGAAGGAGGAAGGAAGATTGGAAGGTGAGAATGGGAGAAGGAAGGAAGGAAGGAAAAGGAAGGGAAGGAAGATTGGAAGGTGAGAATGGGAAAAGGGTAAGGGAGGAAGGAAGGAAAAGGGAGGGAGGAAAGGAGGAAGGAAGATTGGAAGATGAGAATGGGAGAAGGAAGGAAGGAAGGAAAAGGGAGGGAGGGAAGGAAGATTGGAAGGTGAGAATGGGAGAAGGAAGGAAGGAAAAGGGAGGGAGGGAAGGAAGATTGGAAGGTGAGAAAGAAAAGGAAGGGAAGAAAAAAAGAGGGAAGGAAGATTGGAAGGTGAGAGAAGAAGGAAGGAAAAGGAGGGAAGGAAAAAAGGAAAAGGGAGGGAAGGAAGATTGGAAGGAGAGAAAGAAAAGGAAGGGAAGAAAAAAAGAGGGAAGGAAGATTGGAAGGTGAGAGAAGAAGGAAGGAAAAGGAGGGAAGGAAAAGGGAGGGAAGGAAGGAAGATTGGAAGGTGAGAATGAGAAAAGGAAGGAGGGAAGGAGGAGGGAGGGAAGGAGGAAGGAAGATTGGAAGGTGAGAATGGGAAAAGGAAGGAAGGGGAAAGAGGGAGAAAAGGAAAGCAATCATCAGGATGTGCCAAGGCCATGAATCTCAGCCTTCTGACTCAGTTTTCATGTCTGAATGGCTTTTAGCGTTTCCTGGAAACAACCTTTTTGTGTTAGCTTGGCAACTGTGTACGGAGCATCTTCAGGTGCTTCTTTTCTGTAGCCGAGAGGATTATTTCTCGGGCCAAAAGGACAACAGCCCTTTCCACAATAACATCAGAGAAGCGGCAGAATCGGGGGGGGGGGGTGTGTGAAATGCCCCTCCCCCCAGAATAGAAGCAAAGATATCGGAGGAACATTTTGGAACAACAAGCTGACTTGTTGACAATTCCTCTGGGGAATTCATTTAACGCAGGGGTCAGCAACCTGCGGCTCTGGAGCCGCATGTGGCTCTTTCACCCCTCTGCCGTGGCTTGACGAGGCTCTGACGGGGGGCTTTGCTGAAGTCAGGATAGGCTCCTCAATTAAAGGTGCTCAGGTGCCATCCCTCCTGCTATTCTGCTATTTTATTCTGTTATTCCTCCTTGAAAAACCCATGTTGGCTTCTTCCAAGCAATGCATTGATTTCCACAGACTTTCCAAGAGGTTTTCAAGCAAAGATTGGACAACCATTTGGCCGGAATGGAATGAAGTCTTCTGCTTGAGCAGGGGGTTGGACTAGAAGACCTCCAAGGTCCCTTCCAGCCGTAGGACTCTATGATTCTATTAGTGGCCATTGTCCAATGATGTGCATCTTATCGCTATCCGTGGTCCTGAAAGCCACGGCAGTTACTTGTGGAGCTATCCGTGGTCCTGAAAGCCACCGCAGTTACTTGTGGAGCTATCCGTGGTCCTGAAAGCCACCGCAGTTACTTGTGGAGCTATCTGTGGTCCTGAAAGCCACCGCAGTTACTTGTGGAGCTATCTATGGTCCTGAAAGCCACCGCAGTTACTTGTGGAGCTATCCGTGGTCCTGAAAGCCACGGCAGTTACTTGTGGAGCTATCTATGGTCCTGAAAGCCACCGCAGTTACTTGTGGAGCTATCCGTGGTCCTGAAAGCCACCGCAGTTACTTGTGGAGCTATCTATGGTCCTGAAAGCCACCGCAGTTACTTGTGGAGCTATCTGTGGTCCTGAAAGCCACCGCAGTTACTTGTGGAGCTATCTATGGTCCTGAAAGCCACCGCAGTTACTTGTGGAGCTATCTATGGTCCTGAAAGCCACCGCAGTTACTTGTGGAGCTATCCGTGGTCCTGAAAGCCACGGCAGTTACTTGTGGAGCTATCTATGGTCCTGAAAGCCACCGCAGTTACTTGTGGAGCTATCCGTGGTCCTGAAAGCCACCGCAGTTACTTGTGGAGCTATCTATGGTCCTGAAAGCCACCGCAGTTACTTGTGGAGCTATCTGTGGTCCTGAAAGCCACCGCAGTTACTTGTGGAGCTATCTATGGTCCTGAAAGCCACCGCAGTTACTTGTGGAGCTATCTATGGTCCTGAAAGCCACCGCAGTTTTGTGACCACTCAAGATATAGTCAGGCACGGGAAGGGTTTTTGTGGCTCCCGGTGTTTTCTTTTCTGTGGGAAACGGGTCCAAATGGCTCTTTGAGTATTTAAGGTTGCAGACCCCTGATTTAACGTTTCTCTGCCATCCGAGAGCCGCCACCGTCCTTGCCCAAGGAATATTCTCATTTTCTTTCCAAAAATCGTCTTTGGGTAACATCTCACACCCTTCCTGAACCCATCACTCTTCTTTCTCCTCCTCCTCCTTTTTTTCTCTTCTGTCTTTTCCCTTCTCTTTCTCTCTCCCCTTCTGCAACTAAGGAGAAATTTCCTGGCAGGGAGGAAAATTTTTATCCCCCCCCCTCCCCAGACGGAGACGCGACTGTCTAATGTCCCATCCGTCCATCTGTCTCAGCCCTCAAAAATCCGATTTGTTTTCCGCCCATCAATATTTGATCGGGACGTATTTCTTCCTAAATTGGAAATGCGGGGACTATAAAAGGAGAATCTTATAATGGAAAATCTCTTCCTGCCGGGGAAGAGGGAAAAAAAAGGGGGGGTGCATTAAGCCAGCAACCCACCCACCCCGAAAGACGAGTTTTAAAATGTCAGGTATTCCTCCAGGCTGCGGGAAGGAAAGACAGATTGAAGGAGTAAAGGTAACCCAGTTCCAATTTCCCACAGAAATTAATCCGAGGCTGCGAAAGGCTTCGGCGGTGGCCAGAAATCTGATTTAATGCTTCTAGGGCCCTCGGTTTTTTGGTTTTAACTGTGATCAACTCCCACAAGCGCTTAGGTTGTGCAAAGAATTAATTTTCTTTCTCCTGCTCCTTGTCTTGAAATCTGATTCTGGAAACGGGTAGGGGGTCTCCAGGAGGTTGCAAGCAGGATCTTCGGCATAGCAGGGATTGGCCATAGTGTCCCTATAGGAGGGTCCGTGTGGGGCTAAGCCCCCTCTACTTTTTTGCAATTGCTTCAGGGGAATCCCTGGTCTGGTTTCAAATGGAGACCCCCACCCCTCTCTCTATCTTATCTATCTCTAAATAGAACAGAGAGAGAGAAGTAAGGGAAGGAGAAAAGGAAGGAAGGAAGGAAGGAAGGAGAGAGAAGGATACAGAGGGAGGGAGGGAAGGAAGGAAGGAGAGAGAGAAAGATAGAAGGCAGAGAAGGAAGGAAGGAAGGAAGGAAGAAGGCAGAGGGAAGGAAAGGAAGGAAGGACAGAGAGAGATAGAAAGAAAGAAGGAGAGGGAAGGAAAGAAGGAAGGAAGGAAATAGAAAGATAGAAGGCAGAGGGAAAGGGAAGGAAGGAAGGAGAGATAGAAAAAGAAGGCAGAGGGAAGGAAAGAAGGAAGGAGAGAGATAGAAAGAAAGAAGGAGAGGGAAGGAAAGAAGGAAGGAAGGAGAGATAGAAAGAAGGCAGAGGGAAAGGAAGGAAAGAAGGAAGGAGATAGAAAGAAAGAAGGCAGAGGGAAGGAAGGAAGGAGAGATAGAAAGAAAGAAGGCAGAGGGAAAGGAAGGAAAGAAAGAAAGAGATAGAAAGATAGAAGGCAGAGGGGAAGGAAGAGGTCTTCTAGTCCAACCCCCTGCTCAAGCAGGAAACCTTATACAGGTACTCCTTCACTGACCGCCACAATGGAGGCCAAAACCTTTGTTGCTAAGCGACACAGTTGTGAAGTGAGTTTTGCCTCGTTTTACAACCTTTCCTGCCATAGTTGTTAAGGGAATCTGGCTTCCTCACTGACTTCGTCAGTCAGAAGGTCTCAAAAAAAGGGGATCGCGTGACCCCCCCCACTCCCACCCCCACAAGACGCTGCGACCGTCATAAATACGAGCCAGTTGCCAAGCCGTCTGCATTTGGATCACGTGACCGTGGGGGGGGAGGGGGGGCTGCGACGGTCCTTAAGCGTGAAAACCGGCCCCAAGCCGAGGCCCTTTTGTTCAGTGCCGTTGTAACTTTGAACGGACGCTAAACGGGTGACGATAAGTCGAGGACCGCCTCCACCGTCTTGCCTGGCGGCCTGGCGCGCCTGTGAAAGAGAGGTGGGCGCCCACCCGGGGACACCCCCCCCCCCAAGGCTGGAGAAGAGGGAGAGCTCCGGAATGAGCAAGAGCTGGTTTTTCTTTTGAATTTTCAAGGTCTTTGAGAAGAGAGGGAAGGAAGAGCCCGGGGACAGGCGGAGGAGCTGTGCCAACTGAGGGCACAGAGCAGCTCTGCACCTGGGCTTGGCAGTGGGCACGTCCGCATTATTTTAATCTTTTCTTTCTTTCTCTCTTTCATTCCTTCCTTCCTTCCTTCCTTCTCTCTCTGCCTTCTATCTTTCTATGTCTCTCCTTCCTTCCTTCCTCCCTTCCTTTCCACAGTCTTCCTTCTATCCTCTCTCTTTCCCCTTCCTTCCTTCATTTTCCTTCTTTCATTTCATTTCATTTCTTCTTTTCTGCCTTCTTTGCCTTCCTTCCTTCTCTTTCTATGTCTCTTTCCTTCCTTCCTCCCTTCCTTTCCAGTCTTCCTTCTATCCTCTCTCTTTCCCCTTCCTTCCTTCATTTTCCTTCCTTCCTTCCTTCTTTCCTTTCCTTTCCTTTCCTTTCCTTTCCTTTTCTTTCCTTTCCTCACTCTTCCTTCTATCCTCTCTCTTTCCCCCTCCCTTCCTCTTCTCCTGTTTCTCAATTCCTTCTTCTTTTTCTCCTCCTCCTTCTTCTCTTTCTTCCCCTTCTTCTCCTGTTTTTCAATTCCTCCTCCTCCTTTTTCTCCTCCTCCTCCTCTTTCCTTTTCTTTCCCTTCTTCTCCTATTTCTCAATTCCTTCTTCTTTTTCTCCTCCTCCTCCTTCTCTTTCCTCTTCTCCTTCTCCTATTTCTCAATTCCTCCTCCTTCTTTTTCTCCTCCTCCTCCTCCTCTTTCCTTTTCTTTCCCTTCTTCTCCTATTTCTCAATTCCTTCTTCTTTTTCTCCTCCTCCATCTTCTCTTTCTTCCCCTTCTTCTCCTATTTCTCAATTCCTTCTTTTTCTCCTCCTCCTCCTTTTCTTTCCTCTTCTCCTTCTCCTATTTCTCAATTCCTCCTCCTTCTTTTTCTCCTCCTCCTCCTCTTTCCTCTTCTTCTTCCCCTTCTTCTCCTATTTCTCAATTCCTCCTCCTCTTCCTCCTCCTCCTCCTCCTCTGAGGGAGACTTTAGCAGGCTCTCATCCCTCCCTCCCTCCCTCCCTCCTTCCCCCCCCCTTCCCAGCCCAGCCTCTCACCTGAGCCTCTCTGACAGCAGCATCTGGAGCAGAAGCCTCACGCAACATTAAACACCATGTTCTTTCAAGGGTGGGCAGGATCCTCTTCCCTCCGAGCCGTGCCGATAATAGACTTGACTTTTTCGGGCCCTACACCTACAAAAAGGCATAAAAGAAAGGTTACCCAGGCAAAGTGGAAAGCAAGAGACTTTAATTAATCCCAGAGTGCTCTCGCTCTCGCTCTCTTTTTTCTCTTTCTCTTTCTCTCCCTCCCTCTCTCACTCTCTCTCTCTCCCTCTTTTTTCCCTTTCTCTTTCTCTCTCTCTCCCTCCATCCCTCTCTCTCTCCCCCCTCCCTCCTCTCTTCCCTCCCTCTCTCTTTCTCTTATTTTTTTTCTTTCTCTCTCTCTCTCCCTCCCTCCCTCCCTCTCTCTTTCTCTCTCTCTCTTTTTTTCCCTTTCCCTTTCTCTCTCTCTCCCTCCATCCCTCTCTCTCTTTCTCGCTCTTTTTTTCCCTTTCCCTTTCTCTCTCTCTCCCTCCATCCCTCTCTCTCTTTCTCTCTTGCTTTTTTTTCCCTTTCCCTTTCTCTCTCTCCCTCCATCCCTCTCTCTCTCTCTCCCCCCTCCCTTCTCCCTTCCCTCCCTCTCTCTTTCTCTTATTTTTTTTCTTTCTTTTTCTCTCTCTCCCCCTCCCTTCCCTCCCTCTCTCTTTCTCTCTATTTTTTTTTCTTTCTCTCTCTCTCTCTCCCTCCCTCCCTCCCTCCCTCCCTCTCTTTCTCTCTTTCTCTCTCTCTCTCTCTCTCAGCTGGGCATGCCAGAAGCTGCACAGAGATCTTGGTTTACTGAACCGGCTTCGGAAGACGCTGATATTCTTCCAAATGCTTATTTATTTGTTTTTCTCCTGCTTGGAGATGTGGCCATCCCAATGCTCAGCTTGGTGCTTTCTGTTAAAAGTCAAATCCATGCAGAGAACCAAGATCAATGGAGGTCTCATGAGGCTGCCCGCATCTCTGGTGGAGGTACAGGTAGTCCTTGAATTACAACATTTCATTTAGTGACCAAAGTTAGAACTCACCGCCTCCTGGTGATTGGCCCAAAGTCACCCAGCCGCCTTTAACGCCTAAGGCAGAACTAGAACTCACCATCTCCTGGTTTCTTCCCTAGTTTTTGGGGAGGAAAATAAGAAAAAAGCTGATTGGCAGGTGGATCGGCCTCCCGACCCCCAATCAGCTGTTCCCAGAGGTGAATTTTAGCAACAGGTTCCTTGGTTGTGAGCTCTGTGCCTTGCTTTTTTTTTTTTGCTATTTTTCTGCCTCTGAAACTTCTGAAACTCGGTTTCAGAAAAAGCCTCTGAAGCTCTGGGGGCTTTTTTTCTGAAGCTCTGTTTCAGAGGCTTTTTTTCTGAATATCTGTTTGGAGGCTTTTTTTCTGAAGCTCTGTTTGGAGGTTTTTTCTTCTGAGGCTCTGTTTCGGAGGCTTTTTTTCTGAAGTTCTGTCTGGGGGCTTTTTTCCTGAAGCTTCGTTTCTGATGCTTTTTTCAGCCTCTGAAACCTCCATTTGAGAAGCTAGGCGGGGCTACATTCAGAGTATAAGACGCATCCAGATTTTCACCCTCTTTTTTGGGGGAAAAAGGTGCATCTTATATTCAAAAAAATACGGTAAGTGAATACCACTACTTACAACCCTCGTAGCATCCACGCAGACATGTAAACGAAATTCAGACCCTCGGTAACTGTCTCCTATTTATGATGGTCGCACTGTCCTGGGATCACACAATCCCCTTTTGTGATCCTCTTACAAGCAAGAAAAAGAGAAGGATATTTCTGGGGTCTTGGAGAAGAGCAGGTGAAGGAGATTCCGGAGAAGGAGAAGGACGTTCTTAAGATCTTAGGAGAAGGAAGAGGAAATCTTTCAGATTTTGGAGAAAGAGAAGGACATTTTTCGGGATCTTGGAGAAGAGCAGAAGATCAGGCAGTGAAGGACAACCTTGAGATCTTAAGAGAAGGAGAAGACACCTGCGGGATCCTGGAGGGGATCCAGAGCTCTGAAGTGGCAAATGGATCTTCAAAACAGGGAAGCCACAAGCAATGGCACAAAACAGCTCCCGAAAATATTTGTCAGGGGAGCCTCCCCTTCCCTCCTCACCCTCCCTTGTGCAGCTAATGCAATTAAGCTTCTCATTTTCATAAGAATTGGAATTTGCATTATTCATGCTCTGCCCATCTGCATGTAGAGCAGGAGCCTCCCGCCTTTCCAATCCTCTCCCACTGGTTCCAGCCCAGGTAAGGACATGGGCCATCACCGAGCGGCCGAAGGCTGCCAGTTTAAGGAAGAAAGCAGCATTCTAGTCCCTTCGGAGGAGAAACGTAAGATCTGCTGGTTGTAAAACCTTGTAGGAGGATGCATCTGTTTCCAGGATAAGCCCTGGGCATCTCTCTCTCTCTCTCTCTCTCCCTCCTTCCCTCCCTCTCTCTCCTGTGACGGTGGGGATGCTGCAACCATCATAAGTGTGAAAAATGGTCATAAGTTGGTTAAGTCACTAAGACCTAATTAGAGTCACCTTGTTGTGGAGATGGTTGTTGTAAAAATTTAATAAATATGTGATAGAATAGAATAGAATAGAATAGAATAGAATAGAATAGAATAGAATAGAATAGAATAGAATAGAAGAGAAGAGAAGAGAAGAGAAGAGAAGAGAAGAGAAGAGAAGCTGGGAGGGACCTTGGAGGTCTTCTAGTCCAACCCCCTGCTTAGCTAGGAAACCCTACACCACTTCAGACAAATGGTTATCCAGCATCTTCTTAAAAACTTCCAGTGTTGGAGCATTCGCAACTTCTGGAGGCAAGTTGTTCCACTGATTAATTGTTCTCACTGTCAGGAAATTTCTCCTTAGTTCTAAGTTGCTTCTCTCCTTGATTAGTTTCCACCCGTTGCTTCTTATTCTACCCTCAGGTGCTTTGGAGAACAGGTTGACCCCCCTCTTCTTTGGGGCAACCCCTGAGATATTGGAAGACTGCTATCATGTCTCCCCTAGTCCTTTTTTTCATCAGACTAGACATACTCAATTCCAGCAACCGTTCTTCATATGTTTTATCCTCCAGTCCCCTAATCCTTTTTGTGGCTCTTCTCTGCACTCTTTCTAGAGTCTCAATGTCTTTTTTGCATCGTGGAGACCAAAACTGGATGCAATATTCCAAGTGTGGCCTTACCAAGGCATGATAAAGTGGTATTAACACTTCACCTGATCTTGATTCTATCTGTTTATGCAGCCCAGAACTGTACTGGCCTTTTTGACAGCTGCTGCACACGGCTGGCTCATACATGGATTTGCAATATAGATTAACATTTAATCCAGATTTTTGCACGTGGTTCACACGTTACTGGCAACCCCAGACGGGCAGCGTGTAGCCCCGCCCATAAGTAGGCGCGGTTTCTCTCCCCTCCTCTGCCTGCCCACCAGTTAGGACGCATGCGCGCCGCGCCTCCTTCAAAACCTCGCGGCCGTCCTTCCTTCTCCCGCTTCTGCGCATGTCCCGCTTTCCACCGCCGGCTTTTTTTTTTTTTTTTTAAAAGGTCCCCTTCCGCGCAGGCGCAACTGTTCTTCGTCTCTCCACCTGAAAGGCGGCCTTTTGTTTTCCTGTTCTTTTCCTAGAGCGGCCGCGTGCGGGCGGGGAGGGAGCGCGCTTGCTGTCCGGCGCATGCGCGCGGGGAAGGTGAAAGGTCGGCAACATGGCGGCGGCCTCTTCAGGCGATGAAGCGCCGGACAATGAGGACTATTATTCTTTGCTGAACGTCCGGCGGGAGGTGAGGCGCTGAGGGGATCCGGCCAACTACCGGGGATCCGCTCCGGGCGATCCGATCCGAGGCCGGGAGGCGGGAGGGAGAGATGGCCGGGGAGAGGAGAGAAGCGGTCCAATGTCTTTAACGAAGGTGGTAGAAGACGAAGGAGGAGCCTCTCGTCCTTTCGCCCCACAGCTCAGGAGGTCTCGGTTGGGGAGGTTTTCCCGCCCAGGAGGTGCCCCAAAAGGCACTTTTTTGTGTGGGGGGGGGAGGAGGGGAGGGGTCCTCCAGAGGTCATCTAGTCCACACACCCCCTTCGCCCCACAGATAAGGTGGTTCCCTGAGGGTCAGTTTTTTCCTGTGGGACACCCCCAGGCAGGGACTAAGGATGAAATTCTGATGCCTCCACTAAACAGGATGGAAGGATCTATCTATCATCTATATCTGTCTATCCTCCTATCATCTTTATATCTATCTATCATCATCTATAATCTATCTAATCTATCATCTATCTAATCTATGTATCTATCTATCTATCTATCTATCTATCTATCTATCTATCTATCTATCTATCTATCTTCTATCCATATTCTATCTATCCATCCTCTATCTATCTATCTATCTATCTATCTATCTATCTATCTATCTATCTATCTATCATCTATAATCTATAATCTATCTAATCTGTGTATCATCTATCTATCTATCTATCTATCTATCATCATCTATAATCTATAATCTAATCTATGTATCATCTATCTATCCTCTATCCATATTCTATCTATCCATCCTCTATCTATCTATCTATCTATCTATCTATCTATCTATCTATCTATCTATCTATCTATCTATCTATCTATCTATCTATCTATCTAATCTATCCCAATCGGGCTTTTGAATGCATGGCAATAAGGCCGAGCACTTACTTCAGGGTTCAAAAAAATATAAGACAGGGTCTTATTTTTGGGGAAACATGGTATATATTCATTCTTTCCATACACATACATAATAGGTAGTCCTCTGCAATGATCACAATTGAACCCATAATT
This sequence comes from Pantherophis vulpinus, assembly GCA_037215915.1. NCBI lineage: Eukaryota > Metazoa > Chordata > Lepidosauria > Squamata > Colubridae > Pantherophis > Pantherophis vulpinus. Next base: position 32,355,738 of record JAXLNS010000009.1, on the reverse strand, counting down.
TATGTTGCTAAGCGAGACATTTGCAAAGTGAGCTTTGCCCTGTTTTACGACTTTTCTTGCCACAGTGTTGAAGTGGATCCCTGCAGTTGTTAAGTTAGCAACGCGGTCATTGAGTGAATCTGGCTTCCCCGTTGACTTTGCTTGTCAGAAGGTCGCAAAGGCGGATCGCGTGACCTTGGGACACAGCAGCGGTCATAAGTATGTGTCAGTGCCAAGCGGCTGAATTCTGATCATGTGACCATGGGAATGCTACGACGGTCGTGATTGTGAAAAACAGTCTTAGGTCGCTTTTTTTCAGTGCCGTTGTAAGCTTGAACAGTCACTAAATGAACTGTTGTAAATTGAGGACTACCTCTATACCCATACACACACACACATACATGTACTGTAGGGGTGTGTGTGTGTACACACACATACACATACATATGTACACACCCATATAGATATACATACATACATACATGTATACTGTTCATATATATATATACATATACACACACATACATTCCGTGTTTCCCCCAAAATAAGACCCTGTCTTATATTTTTTTGAACCCCAAAATAAGCACTTGGCTCTATTTTCGGGTAGGTCTTATTATTTTGGGGCACATGGAGCAAGACGGAGCTCCTCTTGCCATCTTACCTGATTTCTAGCTCGGTCTCCCTCCCTAACCCTAACCAGAGGAAATGGCGGGGACTGGCTGTGCGTGCATTTGAATATTTTTGGGGAGGGCTTATTTTAGTGCATGAGCTCAAAAGCCCGATTGGGCTTATTATCAGGGGATGTCTTATTTTTGGGGAAACAGAATACACACACATATATATGCACACACATATATATGTGTGTATATCTTTATATCTATAAACTATATAAACCATAATTCGTAGCAGAAAAAAAACTCTTGAGAATTAACAAGGTTGATAGTACGGTATACTACTTTGATACTACGAAGAGCTACAGTGGCGCAGTGGTTAGAGTGCAGTACTGCCGGCTATTTCTGCTGGCTGCCTGCGATTTGGCAGTTCGAATCTCACTAGGCTCAAGGTTGACTCAGCCTTCTGTCCTTCCAAGGTCGGTAAAATGAGGATCCAGATTGTTGGGGGCAATAATGCTGACTCTCTAAAACCACTTAGAGAGAGCTGTGAAGCACTGTGAAGCGGTATATAAGTCTAAGGGCTATTGCTATATGGTACAAAGCTCTCACTTCATCTATTATTATTAGAGGAGGGTGGAGTGGGGTGGGGGTGGGCTTGGAAAAGGGCCTGAAGGCAGCCAAAGCGGGTCAGAGAGGCTCTTAGGGAAGTGGATAAGAAGCCGTTTCACAAAGCCAAATGCCAGAGAGGCCTCAGAAAGAAAAGGAGTCCTAGGAGTCCCAAGGAACCAATTAAGAAACGAGTCAAAAACCCAAATTTTGGAACCTTCTGCAGGTGATCCTCGACTTGCGACCACAATCGAGCGCAAATTTTCCCTGGCTAAGCCAGACCGTTGTTAAGTGAGTTTCACTACAACCTTTCTTGCTATTGCTGTTATTAAGTGAGGAACGTGTCGTTAAGTGAATCTGGCTTCCCCATTGACTTTGCTGGACAGAAGGCCGCAAAAGGAGATCACGTGATCCCGGGATCCTGCAAATGTCGTAAGTGTGAAAAACGGACCTAAGTCAAGTGACTTACGTCCGTTTTTCACACTTACGACATTTGCATTTACGTAAATTTGCATTTGCAACACTTTCCGTCTTTTTTGAATGGTCACTAAAGAAACAGTCGTAAGTCGAGGACTACATCTATTGACTGGGCAATGGTTTTATAGATTATACTGGTTTACTGTTTACTCACAACTTAGCCTCGTTCCCGACCTCTGCATATATATCTCCGTTCCGTCTATTTTCAGATTTAAGCATCTTTTTGTATCAAAAATCGACTGCACCACGAGAGGTAGAGAAAACGATGCTTGTTAATATATTATGCATTAAATTTTTGGATTAATTAGTTCGGGAGAGCTTTCGTCAGAGCAGATCTATGGCTTGGCTCTTCTCCCCCCCCCTCCCCCCTTTTCAAATTGCCTGAGGGAAAAATAAAATTGGGAGGACGCTAAACTCTTGTTTTTCTATCATCAGTGTTAACATTCTGCCAAAAATGCAGAATAGCTTCCTTTGCAGAGTTAATGGCTAATTGAAAGGCACGTGGGCCCTTTTTTCAGCTCTGAAAGTTTTGCAGCTTTTATTATGTTTGATGGTGGCAGAAATAAAGGGTTGGTATCAAAACGCTATTTTTTTAAAAAAAAGGAACGAATCGTAATTCTTTTTTTAACTCTGTCTTCATATTCTTGCTCTCCTGGCCATCTTTGAACCCGAACTCTTTTGCCTGAAGGTGATTTCCACACTTGTGCCGGCAAAGAGCTAGTCCTCGACTTACAACCGTTCATGGAGGGACCAAAGTTACAGTCATAAAGACATGCCAGTTGCTAGAAGGGACTTGTATATAACTGGAAAGGAAATCCCCACTCCCTTTGTAGCATGATGCTGTTCCCTAGTTGGGCCATGAAACGTGTGTAAGAAAGCGTTCAAGCTCAGAAAGACCTCACAATCTTCCTCTTCCCCTTCTCTCTTCTTCTCCTTTTTTCCTTCTCTTCCCCTCCTTCTCTCCCTCCTCCATTCCTTCTCTCCTTTTTTCCTTCTCTCCCCCTCCTTCGCTTCCTCCTCCACTCCTCCTCTCCCTTTTTCCTTCTCTCCCCCTCTTTCTCTTCCTCCTCCAGTCCTCCTCTCCTTTTTTCCTTCTCTCCCCCTCCTTCTCTTCCTCCTGCACTACTCCTCTCCTTTTTTCCTTCTCTCCCCCTCCTTCTCTTCCTCCTCCAGTCCTCCTCTCCTTTTTTCCCTCTCTCCCCCTCCTTCTCTTCCTCCTCCTCTCCACAAACCCCACTCCCTTCTGGCACTGATGATATATAAAAAGAAACCAAGTAGATTTTAAAAATAGTTGGAGGCTATGCTTCATGTCCTTTGTTAAGTTCTCTTTAATAAGTACCCAGGTTGTAATATTTGGGGTTTTATAACTTTCATAAAATGACATTTTTTCCCCCAGGCTGTGGTTGAAAAGTAGGTGAGAAAACCCTGTAACTAAACCAATGCTAAACAAATAAATAGGAGGGGGTGGGGGGGGAAGCCACTTATTTCCCAAAGGACCAAATCTGTTCAGGGCTGCACACAGGCAAATGTTTTGTCAAGGTGACAGTTCTTTATAGTTATTCCTTTTGGGCTGCCTTCAGAACAGGAAGAACCCCAGAACTATGTTTATTAAATAGGAAAGATGGCAGGGCTGATTTCCACGATCCGATGATTTGCCAGGAGGGATTAAAAAAAATACGAAGCATAGGGGAACGGAGCCATGGAACCTGTCAGGGCCCTTTCAAAATATAAGGCTGTTATGACAGACCATTTAATTGAGGAACTTATAAATCAAGATTGAAGCAAGGTAGAGCTTCCTGGCCCGTTCAAGTTTTGAATGCTGGCTTCGGGGCAGGCATCTCGAGTAATTGCTTGTTGCGTCCCCAACCTATTTAAAAAAAACACACACACAAATCCAATGATTTAATTAAAATTTGCAGCCCGGTCTCCCTGATCCTGTGTCTTTCCTTTCCATCTCGCTTATCCTGGTTAGTTTGACCAAAGAGGATGGAAGAGAGCAGAGTTAAACAGGCCAGGATGAGATGAGATTGGGGGGTGTGTGGGTGGAAATCTGGCTCTTGCCAATAGTTCTGGCAATGACAAGAAGATGACTTTATGACGACAATTGAGCTCCAAATTTCTATTGCCGTGAGACCATCGTTAAGCGAATTTTGCCTCGTTTTACGACCTGTAAATGTTGGCCTCGCTTGTGGCCGTAACCCGAGGACTACCCATATCGGCATTAGTCTTCTCTCATTACAGCTTGAAATGCTGTCAGGATTTTGGGCCGCCGCCGGAGAGACCTTCTCGTTCATGCGATATCGAGTCGGTGACCTTAGCGATTCCCCCGACGGTGATGAAAAGCCCAATTTTGCATTTTATCGAACGTGATATTTGCGTGTGTGTGTGTGTGTGTGTGTGCGTGTGTGTGTGTGTGTGTGTGTGTGTGAAAAAAATAAAAATTGAACGGCTCATTTCTATGACTTAATCAATAGCACATTAAGCCATTTATCACCGGTTTGATTAAATATAAAATCCCAGCCGAGCCAGAATTTCTTCTCGTTTCTCATCGGCGTTAATTCTCCTAACTAAAAGAGAGTCTGTGGAAATGCATTTTCAGAACCTGGATAGGTTTTGTCCAATTTGCATGTGGATGAACTAAGAATTAAAAAAAAAAAATAATAGAACAAAAAAAACCCCCCACCAAAGTCTCAATTCCATAAACGGCTCCAGTCCCTCTACCTATATTAAAACGTTGCTTTCCTGCAAAAGACCCCAAGTGCCTTTGTTTCTCTTTTAAGCCTTATGGGAGGAGCCAGTCATCTCCAGGCCTTACTCCTGAGTCGCCCCTTTTGTTTTAACTGTTCTTGCCTTCTGGCAGCTCTGCGCATGTGTGTGCTAGGAACAGGCTCCCCCTGTTCCTCTGCCTCTCTGCTGTCCGACTCTGGGGGCTCCGGAGTCCGCGTATCACTCCCAGATGGCCCTGGCCCCATCCCTGCCTCCGATGCAGAGCCCTCGTCCGAGCCTTCCCCAGACTCCAGGACTGGCCCATGCTCCTCCCCAGCCTCGACTCCGCTGCCACCTCCGCAGGCGGCTGGCGGACCACAACAGCTGTCTTAATTGGAATTTCTGGTCTTTCTATTTTTTCCCCAGGCCACTCAAGAGGAGTTGAAAGCTGCCTACCGCCGGCTGTGTATGCTGTACCATCCCGACAAGCACAGAGACCCCGAACTCAAGAGGCAGGCGGAACAGCTCTTCAACCTCCTTCACCAGGCTTATGAAGGTCAGAGGCGGGAGTCTCCCTTCCCGAAAACCGGAGGATATACTCTGAGCCGGGTGGTTTTCTTGCAAACGTTTTCATGACCCAAAGTTGGTAACATCATGAGTGCTGGAAGGGAGGGGGGTTTGCAGAGAGGGGAGGAGGAAGAGGACTCTGGGGTCTTTGGGGCTCTCTAAGCTTGGGGGTTTTCTCGCAGACGTTTCGTGACCCAACTAGGGAACATCATCAGGGCTGCCTACCGCCGACTGTATGTTGTGTGTGTGGAGCATTGATGATGTTCCTTAGTCTGCAAGAAAACCACTGAGATCAGAGAGCGCCAAGGACACAACAGTCCTCCTCTTCCTCCTCGCGTTAATGATGTTACCTAGTTGGGTCATGAAATGTCTTCAAGAAAACCACCAAGCTCAGAGGGCACCATGGACCTCACATCCTCCTCCTCCTCCTCCTCCTCCTCCTCCTCCTTCTCCTCCTCCTCCTCCTCCTCCTCCTCCTCCTCCTCCTCCTCCTCCTCCTCCTCCTCCCTTCTAGCATTTAATGATGTTACCTATTTTGCTAATGAAATATCTGTAAGAAAACCAAGCTCAGAGTACCATGGACCTCACATCCTCCTCCTCTTCTCCTCTTCTTCTTCCTCCTCCTCCTCCTCCTCCTCCTCCTCCTCCTCCTCCTCCTCCTCCCTTCTAGCATTTAATGATGTTACCTATTTTGCTAATGAAATATCTGTAAGAAAACCAAGCTCAGAGAGCATTAAGGACCCCACAATCGTATTAATTAATTAATTAATTAATTAATTAATTAATTAATTAATTAATTAATTAATTGGACTTATATGCCGCCCTATCTCCGAAAGGACTCAGGGCGGCTCACGACAATAAAACACACAAAGTTCAATTTTTAAAAATACCCTATAAAACTATAAAAACCATTATTAAAATCCCCTCTAAAACCCCTTCGGTCCAAGCCGGCCAGGCGGAATAGCCATGTTTTAAGGCCACGGCGGAAAGAGCGAAAGTCAGGGGTCCACCCGGAGCCCCATCTTCCTCCTCCTCCCTTCTAGCAATAATGATGTTACCGAGTTTGGTAATGAAACATCTTTAAGAAAACCACCAAGTTCATAGACCATGAATACCCACAGTCGTCCTCCTCCCTCCCCTCCCTTTAAAGCCAACCCTTCTTACATTACGCTTAGCTACCTACCTACATCTAAGACGCCGGGCCTGCTGAAGACCAAACGGTCCTCTTCGTGATGCCCCCATGAGCTTCTTAGCTCGCCCACAGGAGCCTCCCTTATGTGTGTTTCCCGTAAGAGCTTAACACAATCGCACTTCTGGTCTTGCCCGTCAGCAGACGGCCGGCGTTCTCTGCCAAGGTTTAACCACACAGAGCTCCTTTCCCAATTCCCAACGGCCTTTCCTTCCCTCTACAGAGAAAGAGAGATTTTTTTTTTTAAAAGAAAAGATTTTGCCAGTCTTCTAGAAAAGCTTTTAAGCGTTTTAGAAGGGAAGCTTGCCAGAAACACAGACGAGAGGTGACTTAACAGCGCGTGCAAAAAAAAATAATGGATCTACACTTGTTTGCGATAATGCGAGATGGCCAGATTTTTTTTTTTATTTATTTATTTATTTTTTACTATTTTTATTTTGTAGTTGTGCAAGCCATTCCGGTCGAGCTTCCCATGAAAAGCTTGGCCCTTCCCTGATCCCGGGTTTGGTCGAAATGGATCTTGTGCTCCTCTGAATTATTGATAGCTTGCAGCAATTTTTTTTGGGGAGATCCAGGGCCGAGCGGGAGAGAGAGGGAAGGAGAAGCTGCCGAAGCTGAAGTAAAGGAGAAGCTGGCCAGATTTGGCTTTTTTTTCTTTTTTCCCCTTCTTCTCCCCTCCCCCACCCCCTCCTCTTCCCAGCAAAACTGCAAGGACAGCAGTTTTGGCTCCGTCCGTTGCTTGGGCCCAGAGGGAAATAGTAAATAAATGATTTCTTATTAAATCCCAGAGATTAGCCGGAGAAATTTGGCTCGGGAGTTTTTTTGGAAGGCTCAGCATTTCTGGCCTCCGATCACCTTGGACGTGAGTGGAATGACAGACCACAAGCTCTCTCAACCTTGGCCTGTTTAAGACGGGGGGGACTTCAACTCCCAGAATTCTCCAGACATCCTCCTCTTCCCCTCCTTCCTTCCTTCCTTCCTTCCCTCCTTCCCTCCCTCATTTCTTCCTCCCCTTTTCCCTCCCTTCCTTCACCTCCCTCCCTCCATATTCTTTCTTTTTTCTTTTTCCTTCCTCCCTCCATTTCTTCCTCCCCTCTTCCCTCCCTTATCTTCCTTCACCTTCCTCCCACCCTCCCTCTGTATTCTGTCTTTTATCTTTTTCTTTCCTCCCTCCCTCCTTTCTTTCTTTCTTTCTCTCCTTCCCTCATCTTTTTTCTTTTTCTTTCCTTCCTCTCCCTCTTTTTTCTTTTTCCTCCCTCTCCTTCCTTTCTTTCTTTCTTTCTTTCTTTCTTTCTTTCTTTCTTCCCTCCCTCCCTCCCTCCTTCTTTCCTTCCTTCCTTCCTTCCCTCCTTCCTTCCTTCCTTCCTTCCTTCCTTCCTTCCTTCCTTCCTTCCTTCCTTTCTTTCTTTCTTCCCTCCCTCTCTCCCTCCCTCCCTCCCTCCCTCCTTCCCTCCCAATGTGTATTCCCATTGTAATCCACCTGCGCTTTCTCTCTTCTAATCCCTTCCTCTGCATTCTCTCCGTTCTGGAGAACGGGGTGGGTGAGAAAAAAACAAGCCTGGCTGGCTGAGGAATTCCACTCGTCTTCAAGATTGCCAAGGTTGGCAAACACCGATTTACAACATCCTTAATCAGAAGTTTGGGGCACATGGCAACCAGATTTTAAGAAGCTGGAAAGGGGTAGGGTCTCTGCCTCTAAAACCTTCCAGTCTCCCCCTCCCCCAGCGCCCCAGTTTGAAATCCAGGTTTTTTTGGAAAGGTGCTGGGATTTAGGGTTAGGCAGAATTTTTTTTTTTTTTTTAAGGTTTAAAAATAGCTCTCTAGAGATTGACAGTCATTTCACCGTGTGCAAATTGGGTGGCCTGCTTTTTGTGGGGGGGGGAGGGGTTGTCTTCTAAAATTAATATCGAAAAGGCACTGGAGATGTGTTTGCGCGGATCGGGCGTGGAGGCTTGGCTGCGAACTCAGCCTCCGCAGCGGCAGCTTCGGATAATAATGTCTCGATTTTAATTTCCAGTGCTCAGCGACCCCCAGACCCGAGCCATCTATGACATTTATGGAAAGCGAGGCCTCGAGATGGAAGGATGGGAGGTAAGTAGAAGAGAGAGAGGAAGAGAGGGCTGCTATCCAGGTCGTCTTGTCACCATCTTGGTCTTTGGGGTTGTCTGTTTGGGGCGGGGAAGGAGAAACGGCCAACTCTAACAGAGTAACAGAGTTGAAAGAGATCTTGGAGCAGTGCTGGTATTCAACCGGTTTGTACCGATTCGCGCGAACCGGTAGCGGAGATCGCAGGTGGATCCGGCCAACCGCCATGGCGCTATGCTGTCCTATTTAGCAACATTTTCGAGGCCGGGCACATGTGCCGAAGATGCACACGCAGGCCAAACCAGTGATAAAAATCTTTGAAACCCACCTCTGCCTTGGAGGTCTTCTAGTCCAGCCATTTGCTTAACCGTAACCCAGGGGTCAGCAACTCGCGTGGCTCTGGAGCCGCATGTGGCTCTTTCATCCCTCTGCTGCGGCTCCCTCTCGCCGGTCGGCTCCACAATTGATAGGGCTTTCGGTTAGGACAGGTAGAGGAAGAAGGACGCCGCGCTAGGAGGAGACTCTATGGTGGGGGGAACCAGACTTCCGGTCGGCTCCAGAATTGAAAGGGGGGGCTTCCGGTTAGGACCTTTGTGGCTCTTTGAGTGCTTAAGGTTGCCGACTCCTGCCCTAACCCTCAACCATTTCTAGACAAGTGGCCATCCAGCGATGCAGCATTGCTTAGTTTATAATTCTTCCTTTTGAGCAAACCACGAAAATGCATGAATTCATACCGAGGTTTCGTATTGTAAAAAAAAAAAAAAAATTCTCTTCTAGGAAGAGAAAACCAGAATTCATAGACCATAGAACGTAGGGCTGGAAGGGACTTTGGAGGTCTTCTAGTCCATACCATGTCAGACCAATGGCTGTCCAGTCTCTTCTTGAAAACTTCCAGTGTTGGAGCATTCACAACTTCTGGTGGCAAGCTGTTCCACTGGTTAATTGTTCTCACTATTAGGAAGTTTCTCCTTAGTTCCAGGTTGCTTCTCTCCTTGATGAGTTTCCACCCGTTGCTTCTTGTCCTGCCCTCAAGGGCTTTGGAGAATAGCTTGACTCCCTCTTCTTTGGGGCAGCCCCTGAGAGACTGGAAGACTGCTATCCTGTGTCTCCCCTGGTCCTTCTTTTCATTAAACTAGACCTACCCAATTCCTGCAACCGTTCTTCGTGTGTTTTAGCCTCCAGTCCCCTAAACATTTTACTTGCTCTTCTCTGCGCTTTTTCCAACGTCTCAATTTTGGAAAACTCCAAGTTTTAAGCACTTTTTCTGCCCTTCCGTGCAGCTAAAAATACCAGCGACGGGACAGTCGCTCCGGTTAGTCTTGCACCTGGTTGACAGACAGCGAAAAATCTGCGAAGTGAAGGAAGTGTCAGCGACTGCAGAAAAATTGGGCCAGGAGGGCATTTAATAGATATAGATATAGGTGATATAGAGATAGAGATAGAGATAGAGATAGATATTGATATTTAAAGGAAGAGATGCACTCATTAAAAACACTGCAAAAATGATCAGCTGGTCTATTGGCCTGTGATCTGCTTGCTATTTAATAACTTTTTTTCTTAAAAAGAATTGAAGGAATCGCTTGAAAAAGAGGGAGTTTTTTTTTTTTCATAATGGATTTTAACATGTTACCAGGGAATCCTTGACTTTCGACCACATTTGAGCCCCAAAATTTCCATCGCTAAGCGAGACAGTTGCTAAGTGAGCGTTGCCCCCATTTTACGGCCTTTCTTGGCACCGTCGTTAAG